>JAASGH010000376.1:0-14917 GCA_023334155.1 Globisporangium heterothallicum
AAAATCTTGGAAAGTCGCCGAGATGACAAAAAAGTATCTCTGTGCGGTGGAGCTAGCTGGGCAGGTCGAGAACGATGGAGCTGCTGCTGCTGGACACGACGGAGAAAGAGGGCGAAGACAACAAACTCTACCATTACGTGCGCCATCCGAAGCCGCAGCACGTCCCTGCTCTGAAGAAGCCGAAACCAAAGTCGTCGTCTTGGCTGGATTTACGCGGCGTGCTTGCTGCTGCAGTGGGAGCCACGACCTCGGTGTGTGGAGAACCCCTGCAATGTGCGCATTTCCGCCGCACTGCTAGCGCTGCCGAGGAGACTGGCGTTGCTGGGTTCGTGAACCTGTACGAGGTGCTCTACGTGCTGATTTTCCCAGCCTGCAAAGCGCCGATGCCGATTGTTCAGGTGGGTGACACCATCAGCGAAAGTGGTTTCGATTGCCTCGGATCAGACATGACTGACTTGGCTCTTTCGCGGTTGGTTGTGCCTTTTGCAGTACTATACCAGGTCCAGCTGCGACCTGGTGCTGAGTTTGCTGGGGTATCCTGATGCAAAGCTACTGGAGTGGAAGAAAGGTGCACACGGTGATGATGCGCACTTGCGGGAGCGCTTGGATGCACTCTTCGCCTCTGTCTGCGAGATCATCGACCAAGGTGAGCAGTATGCTCGGAGCTACCTACTGCACCAAGAGTCGGAGTTCTCTCTCTCTCTGAAAGGAAAACACCGCGGTCCTTGACACAAACTGCTGCGCGTTTTGTAGATCTCGCGTGCGACACGCACGTTCACTTTGCGTTCAACGGCCGGATTCCGGTCCTCAATTACCCTCTCGAAGTGCTGGTGCGAAACGAGCCCACATCGGGTTTCTTGAGATGCGTTCTCTCCCACGATGCGACTCGCAAATGTGTCTTGTCGTTGTTTTCGCGTAGGCTGAGGTATCAGCGTTCGAACCTCTCCACATGGACGAGGACTCCTCCCTCAGCAAGGTGCTGCACGCTTTTGAAAAAGGTAGTTCTTCAGCATGAATATTGAAGCGTCAGTGTTTGCTTTTTCCCCTCGCTTCCAGACTAGCATAGCAGGACGGTGTGTTTGCTTCCGGTAAGCTCCGGAAAGGACTGACTCTTGGAGGACAGCGAACTGCTTTGCTTACATGGTTTCTTTGCATGCGCGTCCAACACCCAGGGGATCTGTGGTGCTGACGACGATTCGTCCGGATCTCATGCGCTTGATCCACCAGTGGCTGCGGCATTCACACCAATTTGGCGCGCACGCGAGTTATCTCAGCAAAACTGGTACCTCTCTTGCATTTCAGTTCTTCACGAGGAAACGCACTGTCTGGGGTCTTCTGAAGTTGTTCGTCCTTGCACTTTGCCTCGATATGTAGCTCTTGAAGGATGCAACGTGGCCGCTTTCGAGCTGCATGACGTTGAGTTTGCGAGGCACGGATTTTACCCAAAGCGACATTCGCTACTCATACTCGAACAAGACGATGTAAGCCATGGAAGATTGCTCCCTCGTCCTGTAAACGTTCGCTCTACTTGTAACCTATCGATGCGCAATTGCGTTGTTGTAGCTTCAAGTGATGTACTTGCTGGAAAAACATCTGGACGCCAGTGACATCGAGAAGCCAATCGCCACCCAAGAGTTCATTCAGCGGGTTGATTTGGACGCTTTGAGGCGACTTGTCCAACTGGCAGCGACCCACATGAGTGGCTACCATGCGCTCATTCAAGCAAATCGACTCCACCTTACAGAGTCGGTGTCGCAGCAGAGGTGCAGGCATCCGCCATTTCTATGGTACATCGTCGTGCACGACCGCTTGAGGAATACCATCATCGGCGAGAGATTCCAAGAGGCTTTCCAGAATCCGGACGATGACAAGGTAGCATCCGGCAGTATGGCAACGCCGACCGCGATCGTTTCGCTGTTCGTCGACCGAATTGCGGCGTTCCAGCAAACGTCCGACGTCTTCTCGAGCTCGGATCGCACGCACGCTTCCTCTGATGATGCGATGAACCCCGACAGACCGACGTGGGTCTCACCCGTCAAACTGGATGGCGATGACCCGAACACGCTGTTTCTGCACGAAAAAAGCTGCGACTCCGGTGCCGATATTTCATCCGAGGATGCGCACATCTTCCCTCCCATTGGGGAGACGTTGTACATTGCCGAGAAGAAGCCAAGTGCGCCGTTCGAGAATCGCCTCGTCCACCAAGATGCCGAGTCGCACGTTGTCGCCGACCAACGCTTGTGGATTGTAGCAAATTACTATGAGACGTTCAACCTGTTCGCCGTCTTTGATCACGAGTTGGTCTCCTTGGAGATGATCGAGCAAGAAATGGATCGCATGTGCACGTTTGGAGGGTACAAAAGCACCTCTCGAGTCTATACACACACATAAATAAACAGTTGCTGACACGCGAGCCCTCCTACCAAATCGCATCAGGTACCACACTTGACTAAAACGACAACAGGAAGGACTCTCGCGGGGTCTGCGTCGAGATTTCCCCGCGGTTGAGCGCTGGGATCTCGAGATTGTTCCAGAAGAACAGCATCAGCAAACACAGCAGCATCGACATGGTCGAGAGCACAACGTAGGAGAATCCAAACGGGAACGAGAAGAAGTAGAGGTGGAAGAACGTGAAGAGACAGAAGAACAGCGGGGGGAAGTACATCTGGGAAAGCCGACATCGCACGCTGATCACGGAGAACGACTCGCCGATCCACATCATCGACATGACCGCAAACGCGAGCAAATGGTCCTTATAGAGCTCGAAGAGGAAGAAGAGCATCCCTACCTAAGAGACAATAGCGCGCAAAAGCAAAGAGCTTCATAACACAGCGTAGCGCAATAGCAAGCGGACTCGGTAGCGAAAGCACACAACCTACCAGGACGGGCACGAACATGAGCGACTGCGCAAAGTACGCCAGCACAAGATTGGCAAAGGGGATCTGCAACTGGGAGCGGCTTTGGAAGAGCGCTATGGTCGGAAGACAAGAAGGAGGAGCTCAGGACGTTAGACTCTATCCAACGCTATCAAATGAGCAGCGAGAGCACAGACTCACCCGTGAAGGTGACCATCCGCTTCTGCGTTTCCATGAGCACGAAGGCGACGAGTGCTGTGGTGATGAAGAACAGAAACAGGGTCGTATGCAGCACTTTGAACTTGAGCACGACGTACAGCAACCACTGCAGACACAAGACAGCATATGGAGTCGCTAGTGAGCACCACGCAGAGTTCTTTGACACACGGTGGGGGGACACCAAACCTACGCTTTTGGCGGCATTTTCGGGGTTAAATATCCCATAACTCATGTCCGAGATCACGTTGCACGGCTCGCGGCAGAAAAAACCGGTTGCGCCATATCTCTTCGCCAACTGATTCATCAGAATGGTCTCGTAGCCCAGCACGCGCTGCAAGAACAGCTTCCACAACGGGTTGTCGCCAACCCACTTTAGGTCAAAGCACGCACTCGAGCTCGGGACGTACAGCGTCTCGAAAGGCACCGCCGTGGTTTGCACATACTGCTGCTCGGCACTCCTTCTATCCTCCATGTCGCTGTGCAGCTCGATGAGCGAGAGCAGTCCGCGCTGGACCGCATACACAAACGACGTCTGGACGTCTTTATAGTGGATTTCAGTCACGCCATTGCTCTCCACAGCAACCCACTCGGCTTCGTCCGGGACAATCTATACAGCAGCAATGCGCATGAGCAACGCCATCTCCGCGATTTGCAGCATATCATATATCGGACCTGAATACGCAGCAGCAAATGCATCGGCGGTGATGAGGATGCAGAATGATACGCATTCCCGCGCTCGCTAGCATTCTGAGGAAGCGGTGAAGAAGAAGAAGGAGCTGCGTGCGGGTAGTACTGCGAGAGGCAGTCTCCATGGCCGAACGCACTGCTCGCGAAGCTCGCGTGCAGCAAACAGGTGAGCACAATCAGATGCGACGCGACCACAAACAGCAGCACTTCCACGCGCATGCGGGTCTGCAGTAATGTGCAGAGCGAGAGAGAAGGTGAGGAAGTGCATATGCAGGAGATATAGCTGTGTGTCTCTGCGGCACCTACCGTTTGCGCGAAGACGCGCTGGACCCACTGCAGCAGCTGCACGTGCATGCGGAAGTAGATCTCGTCCATCTCGTCCATTGTAGCTCCTGCTTTTCCCCCTGCTGTCGCTTTGGAATGTGCAAGAGTGTGTGAGAGTGAATGTTGTTTTAGAAGACACAAATCGGTGCGATTTTGGTGTGAGCATGAACGTAGGAGTCCACTTTCGTGCATTCTACCTCTTTGTGACACATACTGTTTCCGCACCCACTTTGTCAGATAGTTGGAACACCTCTAAATTGATCCTCGTGTGTTGTCTCGATCAGATTAGAGAGAGAAACGTCGGGTTGTTTGTGTCCCCCAGTTTTGTCGTCATTGTGGGGAGATATGCATTCCAATATAGTCCCCTTTTTTGAACAGTCAGCACGATCACTTTGGGAGAACGTCCGTACAACTTAATATCGCACGCACATGACTGTTCGTGCCAAAGTGGAGTCTCACGCTTTCACACGCTCAACCTGCCTCTCTACACTCCATTCCCTCCACAACTCGATCAGCACACTCGATGCGCTTCAAGTCGAGACCCTCTGATCCGATCCGATCTGGACGAGTCAGTGCTAAAAGAGGGTGCCAGATCTACCCTATTTTGGCAGGAAGTATTCACACTCGCATCTGGTTCTTTGTGCAGTTCCGAAAAGAGAGAAAGAGAAGGAAAGGGATGATGATGGCAGATCTGCAGGGTCAACCACCTCTGCACGTGCGGCGGCGAGGCGCGCGCGCAGGCGAGCAGCAGCTCCACACCATGTCGGAGCTTGTGACGGGCAAGCGCTACCTGCTGCTGTCGGTGCTCGCGACGGCGATCGCGATCGCGTCCACGTACCAGAAACTGGCCACGTTGACGCCGACGGAATGGCACCAACTGCTGCTCGAGCAGCAGCAGAACGGCACCATGACGGAGATGAGCAATGCGACTGCGATTGGTGCGACCGACGTGATGCGTGCAAGTGGAGGTCAGCAGGTTGACGGTGCGGCGGAGGCGATGACCGGTGAGGGTGGTTCGAGCATGTCGGCGGCGGTGTTTGTGACCGAACTCATGCGCTCCCGCGTGAGCGCCGCGGTGCGTTTCTTCATTGGAGCTTGATGACGCTGATGGATATGACTATCGTTCACTGACTGTGTGTGTGTGTGTGTGTAGATCGTGATGCATTTCTACTTGGTGCTGATGTACCATTTGTTTTTAGCGATGGCGCATGCGTGCTTTGGCGCGATCCGCCCTGCGGAAATCCAGGTCGGTTGCCAGATATGCTTGCAAACCGTCCTTCCCTATGTGTGTGTGTCTGACACGACTATTGCGCTGTTCGCGGCATTCCTCCTCTTGCCATTCGCATAGCAAACGAAAGAGACGATGATCCATTTCATCTTGATGCGCTGTCTCTTGCTAGCGAGCACCATGGGGTCGGGCCAGAAAACCAAAGTCGGGCTGCTTCTGATCTGGCTGTCCACCGTTGCGTTTCTTCGTGGGATCCTCTCAATCTGCAGCGCCAGATTTGAGCATGTACGTGGCATGTTTCGCATGCTTGCACTCGCTGATCGGAGAAGCTCACGCATGCATCCTCCCCTGATCCTTGCCTCTAGCTGTTGACGCGTCCTATGACTCAGCTGAGAGATTTGCATCGCCTGGCGCTCGCGCTCGGGATGGTGATTGCGCTGGATTTGCTCATGGCGACGACATGCTCGTTTGTGAGCGTGTTTTCCCAGCTGATCGTGCACTTTGCGTGGTTTGAAGCGTCATTGCTGTTGATCAAGACCTTGCAGCTTGGGACGAAAGTAGCGTTCCATATGTTTGACATTGGCAACAGCATCGAGTTTGGGTCGGAAAAAGGGGAGTTCTACTTGCTGGTGCTACAGACGACGCTGAGCGGCTGCTACTTGGTGCAGTTGGTGTTTTACTATCTCTACATTATCAGCGTCGACCAATTCCGCGTGAGTTTCCTCGACTTCATTTTGATCATCAATGTGAAAAACGCAACCGTGCAGCTTTTGGAAAACGTCAAGAAGGTCAAGATGTACCACCAAGTCGTCATGGACTTGGACCAGCTGTTCCCCGATGCGACCCAGGAAGAGCTGGATGCCGTCTCGGACGATGTGTGCGTGATTTGC
Organism: Globisporangium heterothallicum; assembly: GCA_023334155.1. Classification (NCBI taxonomy): domain Eukaryota; phylum Oomycota; class Peronosporomycetes; order Pythiales; family Pythiaceae; genus Globisporangium; species Globisporangium heterothallicum. The sequence goes on from JAASGH010000376.1 coordinate 6,204, forward strand.
CTGAAACCCATGGACACCCAGGCCAAGAAACTGCACTGTGGTCATTTGTTTCATCGCTTCTGTCTTCGCCAGTGTCTCCAGAAAGCATCGATTGGGGATGCGTTCGCGGGACTGGACAACCTCAACCGCGTGACGAATGGACTCGGGATTGAGACTGGTGCCCAGACGCCAGCGAACACCTCGCTCCGCTGTCCGATTTGCCGCAAGCATGTGCACTCTGGAAAAGCTGAAGCGCCGCCAACAGCACAAGCTCCTCAAGTGCAGACAGAAGCAGCGCCGACTGAACGACACAGGGACGACGACAATGCGCGAGGCGAACCCCATGGCGAAGAACTCGCAGCGGAAATCGAGCCAGCTCTCGCGCCAGAGACCCCTGCAGCGGAGACAGAAACCGAAGAAGTGATCCGCTTCAGCAGTACGTTTTGTGTGTGCAGTATGGTTCGGTTGTGTGTGGGATCTTCCCCCGGCACTCACCTCGTTTGTGTATGTTGTGGTCATCTCTGCAGCTGAGTTCCTGTCGCGATGGATTCCGTTCCCCAATTTCTCGTTTGAAATTGTTCGCCACCGAGACGGGAATCATGTAAACAATGCGGCGCCGTTTGTCGTGACACCAGAGATGGTTCAGCAAGTGTGGGAAGTGTTCCCACAGTACTCTGCCGAGTCGATCCGAGCCGATTTGATGCGCACGCGGTCCCCCGAGCGCACCATTGAGCGCATTTTGAATGGCAGTTTCGAGGCTCAGCGTGAGCAAGGCGCCGAGGGAGGCGACTTGGGCGACATCGCTCAAGTTATCGACGACATCGATGAAGATCTGCGGTGGAGCGTGTCGACGCTGTGGACGAATCTGTGGAGCTCGGAGCGGCAGCAGCCAATCGTAGACCGGAATGGCAACGTCGCTGAGCACATTGCGATTCCGGAAAACCGCAACGATGGATTTCCAAACGGAGGTCGGAATGGTCGGAATGGCGCTGCTGAAACGGAGACCTTGCTGCGTCGACTGCAGCGATGGCGAGAGGACGAGCGGTAGTTGCAGCGACGGTCACCTCCCTCCCTCCACATTCAGTGATAATTTAGCAGTGCGGACGCCAAAACGAGCTCAAGCAAGAACGGCGCGATTGTATGCACTCCAGTTGAAGAAATTGTAGACTCTCTCTTTCTGCATGGTAAATACATTTTTTGGATTCGTTTATTTGGTTTCTGCAGGGCTACGATGGTGCTTTGCTTCTCGCGTCGTTCTGCTATTAGTAAATCTCCAGCTCAGCATTCGGGTCCGTCGCGTACTTCCCCTTGTGCTTGTTAAACAGCTCCTCAAGATTGGCTACATACAGACTGTGATACTTTTGCACGTCGTCTTTCGTGGGCTTGTCGATCTTGGGCAATTGGAAGGGTTTCCCGACCACCGTGATCAAGTCCACGTCACTGCGCGGCATGAAGAAACAGAACGGACTCCCGATGAACGCTGCGCCTGGGATTTTCAACTCGTTCAGCTTCAAGCGCCATTTTAGCAAGTACGGGAACGCAGCGTACGTTTGCTCTTCGCCAAACGTGTACGCAGGGTACACCTTGTAGCCGTACTGGAGCGCCAACTTGATGAACCCGAAGCGCTGCTTGATGAACACGCGGTGCTTCCCCTGCTCATACAGCGTCGCTTCTTCGAAACCGCCCGGGACAAAGCCAATGTTTTGATCTTTCTCCATCAGGTCCACAAAACTGCGCTTGCTCACGGTGTCAAACTCGAGCCATTTCAGCAAGTCGCGCAGTGCTGGGAACCAAAAGAGATTGTCGGCGACGAGCCACCGCGCATCGGATTCCGCGAAGCGCAAGTGGTGGGCACCGTTGATCGCCATGCCGCACGTCAAGATGCCATGCGGGTGGAACGCGTACATCGCCTTGTCTTGCGGCTTCAGCACGGGGGTGAAATTGTACGCGAGATCATTCTTCGCGTTCCCGTCCACTTCTGCTCTGTCCTTCTTGCCAGCAGCAGCAAGTGGCTCGGTGTCTGGTTCTTGTGAGGATGACGTTTGCTCGAGCTCTTCTTCAAACACGCACGTGTTGAAGCGAAAGTACGGGTAGTAGTTGAACGTATCGCGCACGAAATGGCGCGCTTGCGACCATGGACCGAGGGGAACCAGCCACCGGTACGATTCGTACACAAGCATCAGCGACACGTAGACCTGGACAATGGTGGGGATCGGCACGCCATTCTGCGTCACGAGCGTTCGCGCGAGCGAGACGAACGTGTACACCCACATGGTGCCGAAGATCAGCAGTCCACACACCCACAGGAAGTAGATCCCGCCAAGCACACAGCGGCGCCAGATCTTGCCCGAGACGGACTGCAGTTGCGGCAGGTCATTGGCGCGCGGCCACTGCGGATTGCGGCGAGGAGCGCACATGCTGCTGCCGAAACGAAAAGAGCTCGGACGAGGAGAGCGCCAAACGCGGAATGACCTCGATGGCGAGCGCTTTTCCAGCCACAACGGAGGCGGAGAGTGGGACGGTGTCGCGCAATGGCGTCAGCGACAATGCGGTCATCGCAAAGTGTGACGCGCTGTGGAGCATCCTGCTGCTTCGAGCAATGAGGGGAACAATGGAAAAAAAAAGTCGCGATTGTGGATGATGCGTTGACATCCCCATTTATTCGATTGCAAGAGGGTGCAAAAGTATGCAAGGTCTTTTGAGTGGATTATTATCTACTCCCTGTGTCTTGCGTAGAGGGACCATGAACGCTTCCCTGAGGGTGCGACCGATGGAGACCATTCAATAGACCTCCAACTTCGCGTCCGGGTTCGCTGCGAACTGCTTCTTGTGGGTCTCGAAAAGCTGCTCCAGGGTGCTCACGTACAGCGCATGGTAGTGCTGCACCTCCTCTTCCGTCGGGTGCGCGATCTTCGGGAGCTGCAGCGGTTTCCCCACAACCGTGATCAAATCGATGTCGCTTCTTGGCATGAAGAAGCACCAGAAGCTGCCGAAGAACGCCACACCTGGGAACTTGAACGCGTTCAACTTGAGACGCAGCTCCAGGAAATAGGGGAAGGCGTGGTAGGTGAGCTCTTCGCCAAACGTGTACACGGGATGGATCTACGAAGCAAAGCAAGAGGTTGATCGAAACTCGGCACCCCAACAGAAACCGAGCCAATGCACGCACTCATACCTTGTAGCCGTACTGGAGCGCCAACTTGATGAACCCGAAGCGTTTCTTGAGGAACACGCGGTGCTTCCCTCGCTCGTACAAAGTCGCTTCTTCGAACCCTCCGGGACTGAAGCCTATATTCTGCTGCTTGTCCATCGCTTCCGTGAAAGACCGTCGGGTCACATTGCTGAAACCCCACCAGTTCAATACGTCACGAATGAATGGGAACCAGAAGAGGTTGTCGGCGACCAGCCAACGCGCATTCACGTTGGCGAATTTGGCATGGTGGATGCCGTTGACCAGGGAGCCACAGGAGAGAATGCCATGCGGGTGCAGCGCATACATGGCGCGCTCATTGGGCTCGGCAAACGGCGCGTGATCGTATCCCAACGTGGCGTCTCTGCTGTTCTTCTCTCGTTGCTGCGCAAGGAGCTCTTCTTCAAAGACGCACGCATTGAAGCGGAAGTACGGGTATTTCGTAAGCACGGCGCGTGTCCACTGCTGCAAGCGGTCCCACTCGCGGACAGGGAACAGCCACTGATACGACTCGTACACGATAAGGAACGCCACGAACACGCACACAAACGGTGGGATTGGCTCTCGGGTGGCGTCCCCACTCCACAGTGTCTTCCCAATGCAGACAAACGTGCTGACATACAGCGAACCAAAGATCAGCAGACCGCAGACCCATAGACAGTAGGTGCCACCGACCAATGCGCGTCGCCAGATTGCGCCCGAGAAGGTCTGGAGCTGGGGGAGGTCCGTGGCTTGCGGCCACTGCGGGCGGCGTCGGAAGCCGCCATTGCTCATGCTGCTGGACGAAAGGAAGCGCGGTGCAACAATGTCGGTTCGCTGATGAACGGTCGCGTGTTTGTGTGTGGTGTTGACGACAGGACGACGGGATGGGGAGCAAGCAAAACCAGAACATAGAGAGGGAGAGTGCTCGGATACCAGTGCGGAAGCAGGAATAAAGAGGTGTATCGAGCATCAAAAGGGTATCTGGTCGCTACACCTGGCAAAATCAAACCAGCACTGAGTTCGCACAGCGCAATGACGAGGAGTGGATGCGCAGGAACGACACTTTCCACCACGCGAGTGCTCGCTGTCAATACATCTCCAGCACTGCCTCCGGGTCTGTCGCATACTGCGTCTTGTGTTTCTCAAAAAGCCGCTCCAGTGCTTGCACATACAGGGAATGGTAGTGCTGCACCTCCTGCTTCGTCGGGTGCGCGATTTGCGGCAACTCGAGCGGTTTCCCCACAACGGTGATCAGATCGACATCACTGCGCGGCATGAAGAAGCACCAGGGACTTCCCATGAACACCGCGGCGGGCAATTTGAACTCGTTCAGTTTGAGACGCAACTTCAGGAAATACGGGAACGCATCGAACGTGTGCTCTTCGCCAAACGTGTATGCCGGGTGCACCTATGCAAGAAGGAAAGAGACGCCATCAAAGTCAGGAACAGGAGCATACCCGGAGCGGCAAGGCTCCAAGTAGGTGGAGTCTCTTACCTTGTATCCAAACTGGAGCGCCAACTTGATGAACCCGAAGCGGTTCTTGAGGAACACGCGGTGCTTCCCTCGCTCGTACAAAGTCGCGTCTTCAAACCCTCCGGGGAGGAACCCAATGTTGTTCCCTTTTGTCATCAGCTCCACGAACGTCTCTTTCTTCACACTGCTCGAGTCCATCCAATACAGGATGTCGCGCATGATCGGGAACCAAAAGAGATTGTCGGCGACAAGCCACCGGGTGTTGGATCTCGAGAACTTCGTGTGGTGAATGCCATTCATGCCAAAACCGCAGGATAGGATCCCATGAGGGTGGAACGCGAAGAGGGACTTGTCGTCCGGCTTCACAAAGTGCGTGGCGCCGCTGTCGCGATTCTCTGCTTCCTGCTCACCACCCGCATCCTGTCGACTCTCGATTTGCTTCTCGAGTTCTTCTTCGAAAATGCACACATGGCGACGGAAATACGGGTATTTCGTGAACATGTAGTGCAAGAAGCGGCGAACGGCGTCCCAGCGATGTGGTCCGGGCGTGAACCAATGGTACGTCTCATAGAGCGCCATGAACGTCAAGAAGCACACCACGCTCTGCGGTACAGGCACAGCGTTCAAGCTCAGGATCGAGCGCGTTATCGCATACAGCGAGAACCCCACCATGATGGCAATACCCACAAGTCCGCATACCCAGACGAAGTAGAGCGACCCGAGCACCGAGCGCCGAAAGATTTTCCCCTTCAGAGTCTGCAGCTCGTGCTGATCGTCTGCACTCGGCCATTCGGAGTGCTTCTGCTGCAGACTCATCGCGCTTGCGCACTTGGAGGATCCGACGAAAGTGACGCATTGGCTCCGTCGAAAGGAACACCATCCATATTCCCCGCTCGAAACGGATCCCAACGAGGTGAAACTGCGCTGTTTAGGCCCAGTTTCTTTTTCGTTTCCATCTGCGGATGCTGAATTTTTCCGCGATCTTCGAGTTTTCTGACATGGGAAACGGACAGGATCCACTCGGTTGGCTCGAAACCTGTCAGCATTTGAGATTGCATCACAGGATATATTAATAGATGCTGGCAGATCTTTCCGACCTTGAACGAAAGCACTCACTTAAGCGTCAAAGTCGAATACACCAGCGGCATCCTCTTGCAGTGGCGCTGACTTGGCGGCTTTTGTCTTCCGCTTGTGTGCGTTTTCAAAAGACGTCACAAGCTTCACGATCCCCTCTTCTGTTGCTCCGTTTCGCTTGGCCGTACTCTTCGGAGCGGACTTTTGCTGAGATAATGATATGGAGACCGTGGTTGGGACAGCTACCGACACGCTCGACCGATCTTGGAGCGTCTTCGGATCCTGTTTACCTGAGCGTGCTTTTTTGCGCGCGATGCTCTTCACTGCACTTGGAGTCCTGCTTCTAGATGGCGAGGTCGCTGTGTTCGTTTTCTTCGCGGACTTGGAGCGACCTGAAACGAGACCTTTCGAAAAGTCTAGACGGTACGAGTCATCGTCATGCTGACTCGCGTCTTCAGTCGAGGTCATGAAACCGGACAATCCACTGGCGAGCGAGACGCTTGCGCTGTCCACCTTTGCAAATTCAGCTTCTAGATCAGTAACCAGCTGTCGCGCTCGCTTCAATCGCTGTGGGGAAGGCTGCTTCGGTTTCGGATGCTCCCTCACAGCACCACGGACTGGAGATGGTTTCAGTGGCGACGCGATGGGTGTATTCCGTCCTGGTGACGCTTTGCTTTCTTTTCGTTTGGCACTTTCCTTCTTTTGTCGTCGCACGTTGGGCGAGTTGAGCGGAGTCTCTCGTGGATTCATCTGCTCCGTCTCACCTACATCGCTCTCTAAGTCCAAATCCACAGTCGAACGCACTCTCTTCCATGTGTGCAATTTGAAAGCTGAAGCTGGAGGTGTTCGAACCTTCTCCCCTTCACCAGTCAACGCCTCGTCTCCATCGCCAGCTTTGCCGTTCGACTCCTTTCCTTGGCTCACTTTCGCCGCGACTGCTCCGTGCTCATTCTCCACATGTTGAGATGTTTCTACTCTCTCCGCGCTAAAAGTGATGTCCACCGACATCGGAAGACTGACCGACGTGCTTGGCTGATCCTGGAGGAGAAAGGATTGAAGTGTTTGCTCAACCTGAAGCACGGATTTACCAACTTCTGGAGTCAATGCTCCAATTTGCGAATGCAACGCCACAAATGCGCTCAGCGCTCGCAGCAACAGACGAGGCGATCGATCGGGAAGCACAGCCAAAATAGCTGCAGAGTTGGACGGAGATTCCTTCATCAAACAACCGAGCAGAAGGGAGCTACAGCCACCAAGAACAACATCTTCCGGGATCCATTGCACACTCTCGTCGTTTTCCGCCGCAGCGAGCTCTCTGCCATCTCGACTTTCGCTCAACTCGATTAGCCGTAAGTAGGATTGAACTTTACTCAGGAAAAATGTTGCCAGCAACCCACACACACTGGACTCCCGGAATGCGTCAAGACCAGCAAAGTCTTTGACCGAGAGGCTCGTAAGTGCTTCGCGATTCTCCTGACTGCACTCGATGCAATTTGTCAGCGCGCTCAAAAACATCAGGAACGCATCAAATACTAATTTTTCTTCCAGGATCGCTGTCGTCGAATCGGATTGTGGAGGGTCTCCAAGTCGTCTTGCTTCTTCGACCATCCCCCAGAGCTTGCAAAATGACTGGAAGAGCACGCTCATTCCTTGACGGTCGTAGACGTGGTGTGCTGCTTCTTTGTTGTGATGCGTAAGATTGATCAGCACGCGCATGGTCACCAATATCACCTCCGCCACAAGATGCAGGAGCGTCGCATCGCAGGTCCATTTGCTTCCCCCTTGCATCCCCCAGCAAAGGTCGCTTAGTCGATCGATTAACTCCAGTAGAATAGTGAACACGGCTGGCTGGCTGGACATATGACGCTGGACCTCGGTTTCCAGGAACGATGCTTGGTCTAAAACGCGAAGAATCGTTCGCACGCGCTGCAACGAACAAGCGCTCTCGATACTGGCAGAAGCATGCGGGTTGCTCAAAAATAAACGCTGCAGACGCTGGAAGTTCTGCTCGAGCACTTCAGCGAGCACATTTAGACCATTGTTGCCAACGAGCTGGTGTTTTCGAGCTCGAACCGTCGAAAAGGTTGTTCCCGCGAGAGCCCGATGGCGATAATGGTAGCGATTCCTGCTTCGCTGCTGTCGCCGCTGGTTCTGCGGTCCATCCATCTGCAATAAATTGTGCAAAGTCATTGCAAGCACGTCGGGTATTGATACCTGCAGCTCTCCATCGATGCAAAAAGCGTCGTGGTCACCGAGTAAAGCCTCGATTTGAGCTCGGAGGTGGCGTTCTTTCCCCATCGATGCATGTGCTGTCAGGTCACCCATCTCGTCTCCAGAGCTTGATGACGAGCGTCTCCGTGCCAAATGTTTCTTGCGCTTCAGACACGTTTTCTTTAGCGGCGCTGTCAGGTCGTGCTGGTCTGGCGATACTGCCGGTGCTGCTGCTTGAGGAACGCCGTCGCTTGCTGGTTTCTTCTCAGCACTGGCACGTTCGTCTTGAACCTCCTTCGACTCCCGATGCAAGCGGTCAACGATCAAATCAGTCACGTCGCTAGTGAAATACTCTTCCGACTCCGACGCCAACGTCAGCAAATACGCCAACACCGCCACGCTCAATCGAAACACACGCGCACTGCTGCGTCTTCTCGGATCATAACCATCCTCATGCTCTGATCTAGCAGGACGCAGCATCAGGACCACGTCGCGTATCCGCGCATAGAGACGCCGACTCTGTCGGGACAAGCGCATCGCGACCTGCACTTGCTCGAGCTGCACCAGTCGCGCCAACTCCATCACATTCTGCGCACGCGCAAACCAGCGATCGTCTCTTTTGGCGCTGCTATCATCGTCATCGTCACTACTCGGCAGCGCGAGAATCCCCTCGAGCCGGTAGGTGATATCGTCCAAATGCAGCGCCAGCTCGCCGTTTTCCTGCAGCATCAGCGTATTTTTCAGCACCGACGCATCTTCCTCGTCATCGTCACCCCCTGCAAAGAACCGGACGCGAGTGCCACC
>JAASGH010000377.1:0-14866 GCA_023334155.1 Globisporangium heterothallicum
CTCCGATTCCACGCGTTTCTGGGTCCCATTGCCGTGATGCACATCGAAGTCAATGATCACGACGCGGGAGAGCTTGTGGCGATCCAGCGCGTGGAACGCAGCGACACCGACATTGTTGAAGAAGCAGAACCCCATGGCACGCTGCGGCTCGGCATGATGGCCAGGCGGTCGGACAACGCAGAATGCGTTCCGTGTCTTCCCCACCAGCACCTCGTCAATCGCAAGACACACGCCGCCTGCCGCCGTCATCGACGCCTCCAGTGTGTGCCGCATCATCACCGTATCGTCGTCGATGTCGATGTACTCGAATTGCGCGTAGTAGCTCTGCTTGGAAATGGATCTCGTGGTCGGATGCGGCGACTTCGCGGCCAACGCCAGGGAGCGCGGCGACAGCAACGGTCCTTCAAGTCGCAGTTGGTCGAGCGCAGCCATGCTATTCTCGATCTTTGTGCCCAGCCGCGTGATCGTATCCACGTGCAAGTCCGTGTGGAACCGCGCCAACTGAGGGATCGTCGCAAACGGGAGCTCGCGCACCACACGGATCTCGGGGAACCGCTGCGCGCACCGGTCCAAGATGATCCGCAGGCGCTCCGGTCGCTCCGAGCGCTTGGGGATGCGGTGGTTTTCGCATTTCTCGCTTGTGAAGAGCGTCGTGCTCGCAGCAAAGACGAGATTATAGACCAGCTCCTGCCACGTGCGACTCACGACTGCACACTTGCGCCATTCAGTAGTCGAGAGGAACGACGACGACGAAGAGTGTGCGAGCAGTGCCACCAGTGCATCGCGCTGCAGTCGCTGCAGTGCCATCGGATCGATCGTGTTCATCATGATGCTCTGGGGCACGACTGCAGCAGCTCTTCGCGCGCGTTTTCTTTTGATGTGCAAAAAGGGGCGAGTTAACTGTATGGAAAAAAAAGAAAGAAGGAGTCAGCCAGTCAGACCGTACCTAGAGTGAGCAGTATTGTTGTTGGGGGGAAACCAAAGCAACGCCACCGCCTGAGGTCACGGCTTCCGTCTTTGGATGGTAATCTGGTGGAGATCAACGGCGCGACGGAAGCAATCGACTGCATGGACGCGAGCACGCATGCGAGGTTCGTCTCTTCCTCAGAACAGGACGTCCCAAGTGAAGCAAGTCTTCCCCACCTGATCATCTTCGTCCACTTTCTCAGCATAATGAGGTGAAGGAAGAGGGGATGCATCAGCTTTGAGAGGGAACGAGACATCTCACTATTTACAGATCTCGGCATGTAGCACACGACCTTCATTCCGAGTGTGGACCAACACTGAGTTGACAAAACCAGGTGGACATAGACAAAGAGTGAGCTTGTCGTCAAGAAGACGAGCGACGAATGAAGCAACGTCGTCGACCAAGTCGACATGCTGCAATGCAGCAGCAGCAGCGCACACGCAGAAAGAGCGCAAGCAAACGCGAACGTCGGATGGCAGTTTTGACAACTAATCAAGATTCTGTACCGTTCACCATGCAGTTCCAACCAGAGCGATCCACAACGTCGCTCAGCTCTGCTTCCTATGCTTCCAAAGAAAGTCCATTCGCTCGTCCTACAACAAACACACTCCAGCTTTCGTTTCCTTTCAGCTACTTCAACGGCGTCGAGCCACGATCACAGCGGCAGTGCCGACAACCGCAGCAGTGAGCACCGCGGCTGCAAGCGGCGAGTAGCTCGCGTACTCTTCTGGAAGTCCCAACCAGGAGGCGAGCGTCGAGTTGAAGTCCTTGGCGGAACCCGATCTCTTTGCTGACGACGGCGGCGCCGCCAACTGCGCACTCGCGGCAGTATCGATATCGCGTTGGATCATCTTGGCCGCGATCGGGTGGTAGAGCGACTTGCTTTGCGCAAAGATCTTGGAAGTCTTCGCTGCACCCACGGTCTTGCACAGATCACGGAACAGGGGACGCACGTATTTCATGCGACCCTGTTCCTGCAAGAACTTGGTGATTCTCTCCAACAGCCGAGTGTCCTTGGAGCGCAGCGAGAGCGTGTACCATCGGAACCGCAGCTCAGCATTGTGCGTAGTCGTCAAGTGGCGATGGCAGAACGCATCGATCGCATCCAAGTGCGCTGCTGAGAACGTGAGTCCCGTTTCCGATTGCTTCAGCAGCAACGTATCCAACAGCAGGATCCACAGCGTCGCCGGCCATTTCTTGAGCGAATGCGCACTCACACCCGTCCATGTACTTGAATCGTTGCTGGCGATGATGTGCTCCCCCAACGTGATCGCTTGCGAGGAGAGCGTCGTGTCGAATTGTGCAGCCACGGGAGGCATCCCGGGCGAGTGGTACCATCGCTGCCAGTCGATTTGCTGGATCGCGTCTCGTCTGTCGACCGTCTCTGTGAAATACTTGGTGAAAAACTCTCGAAACTGCTCCGAGGTCAGTGTCTTGAAGCGGAAGTGCTTGATGTACGCCTTGGCGAAGGTCTCAAACACGCTGTGACCGCCGACAACTGTAGTCAAGTAGTGCAAGAAGCTGAACCCTTTCTCATAAGGCACCGACGAGAACACTTCATCCGGGTCGACGCCCTCGACGTCCGGCACCAAGTGGGTGTATGGATGGGCGTGGCCAAATGCATCCACGGATTCGACCAACGCACGCAGACCCATGGACGCCTTGAGGTCGTACGCCAATGGGTCGCTGTAGATGCGTGCCTGGATCTTGCGTTCGAGCCACATGGTCCAGCCTTCGTTCAGCCAGAAATCCTTCCACGAGTGATTCGTGATGAGGTTCCCCGTCCACGAGTGCGAGATTTCGTGGGCCACGACATCCGCGAGCGAGCGATCCCCTGCGAGTAAAGTCGGGGTCACGAACGTCAAGCATGGGTTTTCCATGCCGCCGTAGGGGAACGACGGAGGCAAGCACACCAGATCGTACCGCTTCCAGACGTACTCCTGACCCGTGATCTCTTCGGCGTGCTGCAAGAACGCTTCGGTTTGTGCGAACTCGTGCGCCGCCTTCGCGACCACAGTGGGTTCGGCCCACACGCGACTGCGCGGACCCAATTCGGCGCTCTCCAAGCGACCAGCCGTGATCGCCAACAGGTACGATGGGATCGGCACATCCTGACGGAACGCCACGCGGCGCTTGCCCTCCGTGACCTTGCGCTTCTTGTGGTTGGCGGACTCATCGGCGATCGCGCTCAACAACACTGTGCACCATTCGGGCACCGTCACATCCGCAGAGTACGTGAACTTGGCCGAGGGGGTATCCGGAGCAGGCACGAGACTACGCGCATGGATCGCTTGGCATTGCGTGAACAGGTACGGGTGGGTCTTACCTGCCGTGAGCTCCTTTGGCAGCCACTGGAGACCGCTCGAGGCTTGCGTCGTCGCGTACTCCACCTTCACTTTCTTCGCATGCGACGTAATCGGGATCACCAGCGCACTGCCGAACACTTTGTCCGCGTCCAGCAGTTGGAAGTCCACGGGTTTGCCGTCGACAAAGGTTTTCTCGATCCTCAAGTGGTTCGTGTCGAGCACGAGCACGGGGGATTTCCCCGATGCCTCGGACACCGCATCGTACGTGAACGTGTACTCGGCCGAGCCGCTCAGCTGCTGCGTCTGGAAGTCGATGTCGATGTTCCAGTGCAAGTGGTGGTACTTGACTTCGTCCAGGTTTGCGTACGAGTGGAGCGAGAGCGGACGGCGGTCAGTCGTGGTGGTGGTCATCGCTGTGTGCCTTGTCTTCTGCTGCTGCTTCTGGTGCGTTTCCGGTTGTGAGTGAGTGAGTGAGTGAGTGAGTGGGAGCGTCAGGGTCTGCACACTGCTCAGTCCATCACCTCCCTTTTCTCCTCTGCTAAGCGACGACGAGGCTGCTTTGTTTCTGTCATGTTGTTCTCGGCCACACACAGGTCCGAGTCACATCCGAGTCATTCGTTCGTTCTTTTTTTCCCTTTCATCCAACCGACGTCGTGTTGTGCGACCAAAAGTGCCGTTTCCGATGTCCAAAAGCTCACCTTGTTCTACTCGCCGGATCACGGATCATGTCTACTTCTATGAAAACGCAAGGAGGAGTGTCTATTACCTACAGAATTGTATACATATCGAATGTTTGTCGGAATGAAGCGAGTTTATCCTCTTTCGTGGTTTTGTCAACCGCAAATAAACGCGAACGTACTCAGTCGAGTTGTCATTTCGACTGTTTTCAACCAAATATTTATCAATATTTTCAGACTCACTAAATCGATATCGGAAAATGATAGGCATGCACGTTGTTCAAATTGTTTGAATAAGTGCGCGCGTACTTTGCTCAGTTTCGGAAATGATTGCAAGGGTGTTGTACTTCAATGGAGTGAACTCAAATCAAAGTTGAATTACCCAAAGCCAGTGCAAAAATCGCTCAGAATCTCGATCGGAATCGGCAAAAAATGTTTATCTTGAAGAATGTAAAAGGCATTCCTTAAGTTCGCAGCATTTTCTGTTTTTTGCATTCGGAAATTAGCGCGAACGTACTCGGTTCGGTGACTATTATGGCAGTTTCACAGTCTATATGTGCCAAATATTCCTGATCTTTCGAGTGTTTGTCGGAATGAAGCGAGTTTATCCTCTTTCGTGGTTTTGTCAACCGGAAATACGGGTCTGCATACTTAGCTCTCTCTCGGAAAGAAGCGAGCACTGACTCGCACGACACACCCTTGCCTTCCTGATGCTCCGGCAGATGTACTCGGTGGACGGCAATGAACAACTCCATGAAAAAAAAAGTCACTTCTCGTCTATTGCATCCTCGAAAGATGTTTGGATCACATGCGCTTGACTGCCTCCACGCCTACCAGTTGGAGCCCACGACGCAGGATCGAGTCCGTCGCCGCGCAAAGCAGCAGTCGACTCTCCTGGTTTGGGTCGTCCAACACGCGGCATTTCTCGTAAAACGAGTGGAAATGGCTCACGACGCGGAACAAGTAGTCGCACAGGTAGTGCGGGTACAGATGCGCAATCGTCGCAGCGACTTCATCGTCAAACTGGCAGAGCAAGAGCGCCAAGTCCCGCTCCGTTGGGTGCCAAGTACTTGAAGCCTGGGCGAGCAAGTGAGCCGCATCCGACGTCAAAAAGTCGTCCCACTTGGCGTCGTCATTCAAGCGGAGATGCGACGTGGCTCTCCGCAGGATCCCGTGCAGTCTCGCGGACGCGTACATGAGGTATACCCCCGTGTTGCCCTTCAAGTTCAGCACGTTGTCGAACAGAAACTTGTAATTGCGCTCCCGTTGCTGCGAGAGTTCAAAGTATCGCACGGCCGCATCGCCGATCACGCGATTCAGTTCGCCATTGTCGGCATCCGCGAGCGAGCGACGACTGCACTCACTCGCAGCTTCGTTCAGTAAATCCTCTAAATAGTCGAAGGCGCCATTGCGCGAGCTCAGCTTCGTGCCGTCTTTGCCCAGCACGAGACCAAACGAGGCGTGCGTGAGCTTCACTTCTTGCTCTTCTCCTTCATCCCCCTGTCGTTTCGTCCAGCCCGCGAGTCTCGCGGCTGTGAACAAGTGCTTGAAATGCAAATCCTGACCCTGGTCCGTGATGTACAGCAGCTCGTCGTACTTGTTCTCATCGACGCCAGGGAGTCCGTGGATGCGCGAGTGGAGACACGCCAAGTCCACGGTCGCATACAGGAAACCGCCGTCTTTCTTTTGAATCAACATGGGCGGCTTCTCGGGTCCATCGACGAAAATGCACAACGCGCCACGCGACTCGACTGCAAGACCGCACGCCTTGAGCTTCTCCAAGGTCGCCGGCACCAGTTTCAGGTACGTCGATTCCCCACGCTCCCCGACATGCACTTTCAAGCGCTCAAAAATCGTCGCGTACGCTTCGCGACTCACTTGGCACGCTCGCTCCCACGTTCGCATCACCTCTGGGTCCACTTGCTTGCCCTTGTGCACGCCACTGGACGTCTCCTCGTCGGTGGCACCAATGCGCTGCAACTGAATCACCACATCGTCGACCTTGGCTTTAAAAGCGGGATCCTTCGCGATGCGTTTCTTACCCGACTCGTAGTGCTGTCCCAATTGCGCATCCGTGAGCGTCTCAAGCGGCACCTGTCGCTGCATGAGCTCCACGAGCAGCGTCGCGAGTGCTGACCCCACGTCCCCCGTGTGGCTCACACGGGAGACTTTGTGGCCACGATACTCTAACAGATTGCAGATCGTGTCGCCGATCACACTCGACCGCAAGTGACCCACATGAAGCTTCTTGCCCAAGTTTGGCGCCGCGAAATCCACTAGGATAGTCTTCGACCCACTGTCGGGGAACCCCGGCAGGAACGGCGTGGGCTGCACGCCCAACGTCGCCATTTGCACGACCTGTTGCGCGATCCATTTCTCGTCCAACACGACGTTCACAAAGCCATTGGTCGAGACGAACGCGTCGCGCACGAGCACTGGGGGAGAAGGCGACGACGACGACGACGCAGCCGTACTAGCAGTGCTGTTGAGCGTTGGCAAGTGGTCGACGAGGTCCTGTGCGAGCTTTGCCGGCGGTTCGCGCAGGCGGTTGCCAAGCATGAGTGCGAGTCCCGTCTGGTAGTCGGCATTGCTCTGCGCCGAGCGTCGCACGCCCAGGAACGCCGGGAGCTTGAGCTTCTGCTGCGTAGCGGCGCTGAGGTCGAGCGTGGGGCGAGCGCGCTGCAAAGCGCTCTGCACGACCTGCTGCAGTTGCCACGAGCACGACAGCGCGTTGCGCTTCCCACCACCGCTCATTATGACGCTGGCTCAGATTTGTTTGTTGTTGTGTTTGTTGTTGTTAGGGGTGCTCTCTCGGAGTGATGGTGGTCGACAATGCTTGCTGCACTCTCCTAGTTTATATTCTGTGGTATGTTATTTCAACTCAGGAATGTGACCTCGCACATAAGAATAAGCAATATACGTGTTGATGGGGAATGGTCGAGACGCGGTTGCGCCAAGTCGCTCCCTTCGCGTCACCTTCGCACCACATCAAAAACACAACTCAAGCTCGCATCCAAAACGAGTCGCCATTCGGATTCGTGGGAAAGAAGAAGCGAAAATGGTGGAGGAAACCAGCGCCTCCGTTGTCGCCTCCGTTGTCGTCGCCGCCGCGGCGATGATGATGCTTTGTCCCGTGTGTGCGACGCCATTCGCGCCCGAGAACGGCGCGGGCTTCGCGCTCCACGTCGCAGACTGCACGACGCCGCACGCGTCCTCTGCTTTGTCAGAGACGCCTCGTCCGTACGAAGTCGAGGTCGTGAACGGCGTCGCCAGTGGTTCTTTGGCGAACGTGGCGAGCTGTCCGCGGTGCCATCACGTGTACGCGAGCGGTACGGCTGAATACGTCGTCAAGTTCCACGAATTCGAGTGCGAGCGCGTGAACCGACTCGAGATGACATCCGCTTCGTCGGTGGTGAAGCAGGGCAAACGTCCACGCGAAGCTCCGACATCGAGTAGCAGACGCGGCAGTGACGGTGCTGCTGCTTCTTCTTCGCGACGAGCGTCCAGCAGCGGCGGGAGTAGCACTACGACAGCCGCAAAGGATGCAGATGACGACGTCGCTGCTGAAGGAGTGGAAAGCCGGAAAGTGACGCTGTTCCCATCGCAGTGCGCGTTGTGTGGCTCTGGTGGGCGATCGCTCTTGCACTGCAGTGGCGAATGCGCGCGTGTGTTCCACGCTGCGTGTGTCGACGACGTGCAGCCTGGGAACAGCAAGACGGCGTCTTCTTCGGTCAGCGGTATCGGGTCAGGCTCGCGGTGGACGTGTGCGGAATGTGCGCGCGGCGTGCACAGGTGTCAGCTCTGTGGCTTCCTGGGCCACGAAAGCAACACGTTGCAGAAATGCTCGTTGGTGGATTGCGGCTATTTCTTCCATCCCAGTTGTCTCCAGACGCAAAGCCTCAGCTCGTCACCACTGATCTGTCCGCGTCATAGCTGTGCGAAATGCAGCGTTGTCGAGAGAGATATGCGCGCGTGTCAGTCCTGCACCAAGTGCTTTTGCATGACCCATCTGCGCTGCGTCGGCGCTGCCGCAGCAACAGCGGATGGCAAGAGCGCTGCGAGTGCTCCTCTCACTCGGGGTGGTGGCAGAACACCGAACACGAATCTCCACGTTTGCGCAGCGCATCCTGGTAGCAGTTCGTCGTCGAAACCCAGCGCAGAGGAAACGATTGCGTTGAGATACCGCGTGCAACAGGGCGACATCGTGCTGATCCTGGAGTTGGCGAACGCGATTTTGCCGCAAACCGCGAAAGATGTGGCTCCCGACGCTTGCAACCAGTGGGGGGTTGTGTCGCGTGCGGAAAACATCGACGGACGCGACCAGCTACTCACGATCAGTATTTTCTCCGACGGCAGTGCGATCTCCGTGCCGAATCGGTATGTCCTCCCCATTGGGAACGCGAATTCGTTCCCCACACCTCAAGCGATGTTGCGTGAGTGTGTCAAGTGGCATGCAGTAACTGAATTGAATCTACGCCACGCAGAGCTTGATACGGCGGTGGGGGGACCCCGAAACGAGAAACGGGACCAGATTTTGAACGCCAGCTGCTCGGCATTCTATGCGCGCGCTGAAAAGCTGTCGCTGTCGATCACACAACTGTTTACAACGGCGAAAGAAGGATTCGTCTTTTGGGACACCCATCGTACCGAGCTGAAGACATTTGAAGGATCGGACGCGCCGTTGTATGTGTACCTGGATACCCGAGCGAAGCCGAAGCATGCGCTTCCGGCGGCAGCGAGTCAACGGCAAGGACGTTTGGTCGGTGTAAACAGTCAGGGTAGTGCGCAGGACGAAGAGGATGTGGACATGGAGGACACTACGGACACTACTCCAGGCTCGGGGCAAGACAGTACCAACTCGTCATCTACGAAGACGCATTCGACTGGATCCGCAGCCATGCTCCAAGCTCACCAGCAGGAGACCTCCGACTCCACGATGGAGACTGCAGCGCCTTTTCCTGATAAAGCAAACGGTAATGCTGAAAAACAAGTAGCTGTCACTGAAGGCGACACCCCTGACTCTACCGATGAGGCACTGGAACAAGTATCCTCAACTGCGGAAGTGTCGAGCGAAGCAGAATCGACTCCAACTCAAAGTGGCGAAGACAGTGCTGCAGCAGTCACTGTCAGCACGGCAAGTGGCGACCAAGATTGGTGTGTGGAAGCTGCAGGAAAAAGTCAAGATCCGAGCTCCGCGAAGAAAGCGACCGAAGCAGCTGGTGCTTCGTTGACAAATGACCATCCTATTTGCGGAGAGAAGCGAGGAGAGGAGTCGGTTACAGACAAGACTGATCCAGAGGCGACGTTTGTGGATGCTATCGAGGTCACAGTTGTGTCTCGAGATGGGCACAGCAGACCAGAGGGTGACAGCACGCTTCCGCACGACTCGAAACGACAGAAGGTGTCGCATGGAGGTTTGCCGAAGCTGACCAAGCCATCGTTTGCACTGGGTCCACCCTCTATTGCGTTTACGGCAGCATTATCCTCGTCCAACACTTTTGCTCGCGAGAAAGAGAACTACGAGAAGCAGATTCCGATGAAGCAGCCAACAAGAAAGCAGCGCAAGTTGGCGGACTTTTCGTCCGAGATGCAGAAGGAGCTGGAGCGTCAGGCGATGCTGTTTCTGAGCGAAGAGGAGAACCCGCCGCTGCAGCGATCGTCGCGGCGCAAGTCCGCGCACCCGAAGCACTCGGCGGCGGCATTCCCATTTGCTTCCTCAATGGAATCGTTTCGTCCGCCTTATTATCGTCCCAGCATCGCCTTTAGCCGTGTACGTGGACGACGTATGGATGGTGTGAGCCGCATTTTGCTGAGTCAAGACAAGCGCAACATCAAGTGTTTTATCCAAGGCACGGAAGAGAACCGGTGCTTGAATGAACCGACGATAGTCGCAGAAGGGTCGCTTTCGTCGTCGTTGACGATTTCGAGGTCGAAGACGTCGTTTGTGACTGTGGATTTAATGAGCGTCAAAGGTTTCAGCGCTCTGGAGATGCTGGTTCGGACGCGCATGGTCGCCGCCGTGGAGCAGAACGACAGTTACCTGCGCGAGATCTACGACGTCGGTGCCGAGCGCGCGCGGAGATTGATTGCCGAGAAGAAGAAGTCGTTGCGTATGGATCTGTATTACTGCAGCTATGACGGACGTCGGTACAAAGTGCAGTCCAAGCGAGACGACTGGCTCTGCTTTTGCGCCAATGTGTGCCACTTGACAGCGGTGATTCCACTGCAAGAGTAACTGCGTATCCATCCATCTGTCAGTCAGCGAAACATGGAGCACCACAGTCCTGCATCCAAATGTGTCCTTATTACAAGACCGCTTTCAATAATGCAGCAGCGCAGTGTTCGTTTGATTTGACAACCATTCGCGAATATGCAACTACACAGGGTCCGATGCTTGCGATGCACCTTTTTCGCGAGATGGCGAGGGAGTCGCAATATGCGATTACGGAGGTTGTGCGTGCGTTCCAGCGAAACGCAGCTCCTCCTCGTTATGACTTTATTTTTGGCTCCACCGAACATTATTTCCCCCCACAAAGAATGCGCGGCGTGATCGACTCGCCTCCCGATCAGTCCGCGGCGCTGCGGGAGCTCGACGTCATCGAGAAGCAGCTGCGCACGAGCGAGAGCGATGGGCTCGGCGGCTTTTCGGTCGTCGAGCAGCACGAACGCATCCGGGACGCGCTCTGGACGTTCCTGCTTGACGTCGTGTGCACTCCTCTGTGGGTGCGCGTGCGCGCTGCTGCGCTTTTGAACGTGTGTTTCACGATCCGACGCGACTTTTTGCGCGTCGAGCACCAAAATGCGTACTGGATCCGGTCGATCGTGAGCTCGACGTGCCAGGTGCTGGAGGAAATGGACGCGACCGAGCGCCGCCAGGAGCAGAATCTGTTCACGTGGCTCGAGTTTCTCGAGAACATGCTGCTCGCGACGCCGAGCGACGTGGTACGTACGCGCTTGTGTGACGACTCTCCTGCTGTCCCCAAGCATTGCTGGATTAAAGTGCCAACTTGTGTGTGTGTGTTTAGTTCGCCAAGGTGTTTCGCCATAGTATGTACGCTGGGATGTTGACCAAGATGCTGCGGTTGCTCTCGCACTGCTCAACCAAAGTGTTTGCCGCGACGACAATGTGCATCGCGTCCTTTTACTCCCACGAGCTACAATGCTGCCAGCACAATGACAAAACGCGCCAAGGTGTCGGAGTAGTACCCGGGGTGCTCGTGGAGCAAGTGCTCGCGGAGCACCGAGAGGGGATGCAGCATTTCGGTGGCGCGCTGCTGCATGTGATCAATTCGTGCGGATACCCATGTCCGGAGAACCGCGTCGTGCATCTCTGGAATGCGCTTCAGGTATGTCTTGCTGTCTGCGGCGCGACACGAAGAAGAAGCAAGCGTTTGGGACTAACGTTGTGCGTTTGTTGTTCTATCCGGTTTGCAGCTTTTCGGGGACATTCTCGCACACCCGCAGGCGTCCCAGCTTGTCTTTGTCAACGATTTCAAGATCTTGATCGACATTTTCATCCGCGAGTGCACGGATCTCCCTCTAGAAGACATGACGCGGTGCGAGTTTCTTCGACTCCTCGATCGTGCGCTCACTTCGGCGTTGTTTTTAAAAGCGCATATGTATCGGAAAGCTGGGATCTTGAAAATCCTCGAGGATTTATTAGAGACGGGCGTGCAAGACGACACGGGCGTACCACCAGAGGTTGTGGCACAGATCAACCAGATCTTGCTGCAGCATATCGACCTTTTGGATTGAGAAAACGGCTGGGTGAGAAGAGCGACGAAGTAACCAACACGTCGCGGTGTGTAAATTGATGTAAGAAGGAGACGACGGCGATGAGATGCGAAGAAGAACCGTTCTGGAGCTCCTAGTGCGTGCGGCACGCTTTTCAGTCGTTCTCAGGTATGGGAGAGTACTCTCTAATGCTCTATGTCTATTTCGGTTTGTTGTGTCGTTTCTAGCGATATGCCGTTGATGTGGAGCGGAGCTGCTGTGCTTCGTAGTAGCACTTTTGCCGGAGCGCGTCTTGGAGCAGCTTGTGCACGACCGGATCTGCTTGGAACCGAATCGCCCAGGGTGTGATGACCTCGAATGCCTGTCCAACGCCACAAAACAAAGAACACAGCGCGAAGAAGAGGTCTGTGAACAACACCAGCAGCCACGATAGCAGCAATTCGGTAGCATTACCAGAAGTGCGGGTCGTCGTCGCGGCGAGAATAATACAAAAAGTATCACAAGCAACGCGTCTTCGTCGTGTTTGGACCAGTGGAGCGCAGCGATGACACGTCGTTTGCGCTGTTGACACCACCAACAAAATGCACATGTCAGCTCAGTAGGGGGCGTATCAATGGCGAAGGACTGTGCGAGTTCTTGTGGTCCCGCGATGCAAGTGTTTCTGTGTGGACTCGCCTCGCACGTGATGCAGTTTGGCGTGTTCAAAAGCGCCTCGATGAGTACGGGCAAACTCTCCGGGGCGATGTCGTGCAACCACGACGCAAGAATCGGTGCGACCTGAAGCGAAGCGATCGACAATGTGAAACCCAAGTTCAAGGCAAACCGCTATACGCACTAGCAGCGAAGTGGACGAACGCAGAGGCAAGCACAAAAACAAAAAGCGTACCAGGTCTCGACTGGAACTCGTGGGAAACACAAAGTTGGCGCCGTGGTCTATTAACTGCTGCATCGCTTGAAAACCAACCTGATGCTTTGCTGCAAACAACAGGGGCGAATTGTGGTTCTGTGGGTGTCAAACATGGTCGAACAGGCGAGTGGGACACAAAAAAGAAGTCGCGCCATCGACAATTACATTTCCCAAGTCCTCCCTCATACATGCAACGAAGGAAAGAGAAGCTACGCTGTACAGAGCAGAGATTTGCGTTTCACTTCCTTACCCGGTCGAGACGATTGATATCTGCGCCATGGCGCGCCAGGATGCCGATCTGTTCGTCCCCCTGGTTTGCTATCGCGATATGGTACGGCGAGACTCCACTGCCTGCATCGCCATCGTCACAGCAGATATCTGCATTTGCGCCGCTGTTTAAGAGTACGTTCAGCACCTCGGAATGTCTGCATGCACACGCAAGATGCACCGCGGTCTTGCCACCTTCCTCCTCGGCGTTCCTCCAATTGATTTGCACACCGTACGCGACCAGGAACTGGGCACATTCCGGTGCGTCATACTCCACGGCCAAATGGAGTAGTCGTCCGCCGAGCTGCAGCAACAGCACGAGTATGCGTCCAGTCAGTCAAATTCCTGAGAATGCAGATAGCAAAAGACCACTGTGCCTTCAAGTACCGCTATTCGAGCGTCTTCCGATACAAGTGTCATCATCACTCGCTCCAGTACAAGCTCGAGGATCCCAGGGAAATCGTGACACACAGCGCCACGCACCGCTTGTTCCTGGCGAAAACAAAGTGCGAACGAGTCATTCAAGAGTGGGAATCTCACCACTTGGTGGCGAAAGGCAACAACAATTGCGGACCGTACCCCTGCGATCGCTATGAGTTGCGGTGCTTGAGCGATCAGCACCTGGGCAATGTCGACGTATCCTTCCTGGCATGCGATCTCCAAAGTTGTGCGACCATGTCTGTCACGGACATACAAGTCGGCTCCTTTCGCCAACAGGATCTGCACGTGCTTGATGAGTCCGTCCCCCACAGCCAGCAGCAGCGGCGTGTCGCCATTCTACAACCCTCAAATGCACCAAAGGGATTGAAGTTACAACAGTCAGTCTGAAGGGCAACCATCGTGTCGCTGGCTTACGTGGCAGCAGTGGTTCACTTTGGCTCCTCGCGCGAGCAGCACGTCGAGCGTGCTGGTGTCAAGCTCGCTATAGGACGAGCGGTCTTTCGCGAACTTGCGCTTGAGCTTCGCCACCTGTGAATTGGATCGCAGAAGCACCATCAATCGAGAAGCCAGTCCACATGAAACGAGAGTTGCAGCGTTAGTAACGTCCAATGGTCAAAGCATCCTTTGACACGCAACGTCAAGAGCGCACATATATGGATGCGTGCGTACCTCAACGTGGGAGCTCACATCGATACACCGAGAGCGCTCGAACGGCACTGGGAACATTTGCTGGATGCCCACACGCGCGATGTCGATCAGCAACGGCGTCGCGCCATTCTCATCTGGCAGCTCCAACGTGGCTCCACCCGAGTCGAGAAGCCACGCCGCGGCTTTGCTGTGATCACGCCACACGCAGATGTGTAGTGCCGACGTCGACGAATTCATTCCCTGGACACAATACAATACGAGAACCGAGAGATTGTCAATCACGTGGCAATCACGCGCGTCATTGCATCACAAAGTGAGGTGCTTACGTGTAGATGCGTTGTCGCATCGATGAGCTGTGGCTGCTCCGCGAGCACCCGTGACATCGTGTTGATATCCCCCACTTCGGCTGCGGCAAACCATGCGCGCTCGCACCCTTGGTCTTCGTGTGATGCGGTGCGTTGGTCCATATCCGCGACGAAGGGGGTCAATTCGACAATGCGTGTTGTCGAGCGTGTGGACGGAGCGAGAGGGAGGAGTGGCACCGCTTGCTCTCTCTCTCTCTCTTCGGCTGTCTCTACCCAGAATCCAGTGACGACAGCAGAGAAATACACCTCAGTCACGTCGAACTTGTGTGGACCAATAGAGGTGGTCCGATTCTCGACCAGATGAAAGCTGCTGTTGTAAATGGAGGAGAACGACGAGGGATGCAAGTGGATCGTGGCGTGTGCAGAAACAAGAGTAGTCCGGTGCATCACCAGTTGAAAAGGATCTTCGTACCTGCATCCGTCGAAGCCAAACAGGGATTCGTTCCACGCTTTTCTGTTTTAAAGTTTCTTCATCTGGACTATTAAAAGAGGAGGCATTTCCGTCTCGTGCTTTGCATCGCGAAACCAAATGAGAAAGAGAGGGGGGGGGGGAA
>JAASGH010000378.1:0-14785 GCA_023334155.1 Globisporangium heterothallicum
AGGCGAAGGCGACTACTTTTACGAAGATCGCTCCGGTGCCATCATCGCCGACGACACCCTCGCGCGGTTGTTCACGTTCCCGAACGTGATCATCACGGGTCACCAGGCGTACTTCACGAAGGAAGCGCTGGACAACATCGCTCACACCACCATGGAGAACATCCAGGCGTACGTGTCCAAGTCCGAGCTGAAGAACCAAGTGAAGAACTAAGTAGTAGTAGTGAGTGGCTATCGATTGGCTAGTAGCGCCTATCTATTACTCTCTTTTTCCTTGCGTTGTGCATACCTGCATTTTTGATGCGTTATTACATTTGAAACATATCCTGCTTGTGCCATCCTTCTTTTTGTCTTGGACATGTACGCTAGGCGAAGTGCTCATAGAGCGTGTCTCCTATCGCTGGCGTTTGCTGCAAGGGGATTGCACGAACGCACAGACAGAAAAACTGCAGCGGACCGCGCACATGATGCAGAAACGTGAACAGCTACAGCAGACGAAGAGTAGACACACACACACAGATCCAGCTCAAAATGCGAACCCATTGTGAAGCATCCATAATTGGAATCAGTCCATACCGCATCTTCCCGTTTGTAGTCTCGAACCTGACTGCAGGCAGCAGTTGCAGCATTTGGCACCGAACCCAACCGCAGCGCAGTGAATCCACAGAGCGCTTCCCAGAAGAAATCCGCACCAACTGCCGCAACGGAATCCGCCATTTCTTGCTCTGGGGGAGGAGAGTGCGTATTCTTCTTGCTTTCCGCTTGGATTGTCTCGTGCCACAGTGTTTTCCAATGTGGGTTGAGAAAACTGAGGATGCGACAGGATGGGGATGCCACACGGTCGAGGCGTGACGCATATCCGCTGTCATTTTCGTAGAGACACCAATGCGTTTAAACCGATGCAGCTGTGCAGTTTGAGCGAGCGCAAAAGGTAAGTACGCACCAGATGAGAGTCGGCGGCAGCGTTTTCATCAGTCCAGCAGGTAATGGCGAGCTGGAAGAGCAAGGATGAGCCTGACTTTTCGCAAAGTAACTGGACCTGCGAAGCTTTTGCTTCTACAGTAGCATTCAACGACAGAGTAAATACCAGGCAGTACGCACATCCCGCTGCTGCGAGTAGCGTTCGACGGCACCCAAGGTTTGTGCTCACACCTCTTCTTGCAGCTCGACCGCCGTGGCGTCCGCTCGAAAGAGCCCGATGCAATGCGCGCCGGACAACTCCATGTTTTCGATCAACAGATTCATGAGAACTCCACCATCGTCGGAACGGGTGTGAACTCTAATGACTTCTTGAGCACAACTCACACCTCGCGACAAAAGACACTCGCTCAGAATCGTGAGAAGAACCATCTCGATCGCATCGAGTCTCGTCTCGGCGTGTGGCTGTGAGTACTCGGCGATCACCACGCCATGCTGGAGCCACACGATCTGCTGCAGCTTTGATGAGTCAGCAGTATCCGGACTCGCTCTTTCCGAAAGAGCGAGACTGCGAAGCGGTCGACCAAGTAGCAAGCGAACGTCGTTTCTGAAGTGCTTTACAATGTAATCGACCATCTCCGTATGCCTTGACAGAGCGAGTCGTTGCTTCGACGCATCCAGGTTCTGCAACGTTTGGGTCCCCAAGAGCATCAGTAGACTCACGTTCACGGTTTCCAGCATCTTTGTTGTCAGTGCAGTGGAGAGCGCATGCTGCATATCGCTTACGAAGATAAGCAGGAGCTCCTGCTTGGTCATGTGGTATGTGATCCGGCGATGCTGGGATTCCAGCGCATGCAGTACTTGGGCGGACGACGTGTCGCCTGTCGTCGACGCGTGGAAGATCGCGCTGAGGATGCCGACAGCGGCACTCGGTGGCGTGTGCACCTCCCCATACTCGCGCACCAGCACAGGGATGCCGATCGCATTCACGACCAGCAGCAGCGCGTTCGTGGCGCGCGCAGCATCGGCGACCTCGTCATGGAGCGTCGCGGAAGATCGCATCTCTTCGAAGAGAGAGCAGAATGTGGAGTTGTGGATCCAAGAAATGGATTTAAGAAATGGATTCATTCTGTGTCAGTAGCCTTGAGACAACCACTCTTCGCGACCTGACTAAATCCAGTACCACCTGAACCGGTTCCAGTCCTTCTCGGAACCGTCACACAATGAGCTACTATTTGGGCCAGGTCTAGTATTGAGGGCACACACAGGTCGCCCAATCAATCGGAGCTGCATCAAGCCATTCGCGTCTGCATCTGCAGCATCTGCATCAGCACCACAGCGGTCGCGAAGAAGCAAGGAGAGCGCGTTCACAGGAGAGCAGCAGACAGGCAAGCATGAGCACTCAGCGCGGCAATATGAAGAAGGGTGCGCCCAAGTACCAGAACTCGTTCGCGTTCAAGCACAACCCAAAGTCCAAGAAAACCGAGAAAATCCTGTCGATGCCCATCCACGGTCTCTGCGAGCAGTGCAAGAACCAGATCGAATGGCGCAAGAAGTACCGGAAGTTCAAGCCACTCACGCAGCCAGCGAACTGGTACGTTCTCTCTCTCCGTTCTTGCGCAAGACTGCTGTATTGCTCAGTATTGATGAACGAACTGCTTCTCTCTTTTTTTGCATCCTACAATAGCATCTTCTGTCGCCAAAAGTGCGTGCTTGCCGCGTACCATTCCGCGTGCGATCCGTGTGCCAAGGAGCGCGACATTTGCGCGAAATGCTGCAAAAAGAAAGAAATCGTGCTCAACGACCAGGAGATCGCTGCGCTGCGCGCAAAAGAAGCCAAGGAGTTTGAAGGCACGCTCGAAGGTATGCGCGAACGCGACCGTCGCGCGCACCTGCGCAAGCTCGAGAAGGAAAAAGAAGAAGAGAAGCGATTGCGCCGCGAAGCTGCCGGATTAGTAGAGGGCGACGAAGGGTACGAATCCTATGACGAAGACATGGACGACGACGACGACGACGTTGATGATGTCTGAGCGCGATGATAAAAGAGAGAGGTTGCACACTTTCAGCCAATCACATTGCATGTATCGTTATTTTGACCACTCCTATCAATAAATTCAGACTTTTTGGTCATTTTGCCCACAATTGGAACGCACTGAAGGCGACGAAAATGGCGAGTGGGACTGACAGCTTCTGCGTGATCGAGCTCGATGGGTGGGCGAACTGGTGGGAGGAGACGCGCCACGGGGGCATGAGGGTGTACGTCTCCATCGTGCTCTTCTTCCTCTCGGCCGTGCTCGCGTACCCGATCACGCGCAGCGGTTTCTTCCTGCTGCGCAAGTTCTCACCCAAGAAATGGATGTGCGTATGGATAAGGAATGCTCGAAGGGTGCGCTTGAGTCGCTTACGATGCAGGTGCATGCGTATGTATGTGCAGATGGCCGGATGAAGCGCGAGCGCTGATGATGTGGCAGACGTCGCTGCTGTGTCGCGCGGGACTCCTGTGGATCGCGATCGTGGTGGCGAGACTCTCGACCTTCCTCTGTCAGTGGCCAGAGTGGCTCTTTGGCATCTGCTTGATCATCTGGATCGACGCCGGTGGGAATGTGCTGCGAGAGGTACGCGCTATTCGTTCGGGAGTATGCGGCGACTGCTGTCGCACTACAACAGTCACCCTCGATGTGTTTGTTGCGTGCATGTCCGTAGATAATCGTGAGAAAAGGAGTCGAGGGGTACACGGAAGCCGAGAAAGCGGAACGCACGACGCTCTTGCACGAAGGCACCACGGTAAGCCAAAAGATACACCGCACCCCTCGCTGTGCCCTTCGTGGCCAGCGTCTATATATTGCAGATGACGGGTGGTGGTTAACCGACACCGCGCACTTGCTTGTGGTGGCATTGCTCTCATGCAGCTTGCGAAGATGCTGGCGCTGGGGTTTGTCGTGTACACGTACTATGTGGCTCCACTCATTGGCGAAGACAACCAAGTCCGGGTTGTGGTCTCGACGGGTTTCTTCTCGGCGATCGCGCTCGCTATGCTTCCTCTGGTGAGTAACCACAGCGACTCACACGCTGCATACGGTGCAACCCAAGTGACTAAATTGTGTCGGTCCTTATATGGTGATGGCGACGCTCTACTGCGCAGCTACGCAATGTCATGGGTGCCCACTACATGTTTCTCGCGAACATGCTGTATCTGGACACGCACATCGATGTGAAGGGCACGTCGAAGGGGAAGATCAGCGACGCTCCGCTTGGCTTTATCGTGCTCGACACGGACAACAACACGAAGACGTTTATCCCTGCGGGGGGAACCGTCACGGCCATGACCGCGGTGTTCCATTCCCATTTCTGGCCGCTGAAACTCGACATTCGCTTGCCCCCACAGACGCCAGCAGTGCAAGTGCGCGCCTTCATGCAGGAGTTGGACCAACTGCTCTTCTGGGACGGTCGCTTCCTTCCTCGCCACGCCAGCTCCAGCGTCGTGGAGCCTCCGCCAGCGTTTTCGGCCGCAAACCGGTCGAACCGCTCCAGTAGCGTCGGACCAGCGCATGGCGACGACACGTCGAAAATGCTGTTTGAGCTGAACCTGCAAGAGGAAAACCAAGTGGTACAGCGAGCGCGAGGGGATGACAGCTACATTGCGTTGCGAGCCAACGAGCGGTGGCTGATCCACTTTAGCATTTTCATCAAAGGCAAACGGAAACCGCGCTTTCGTCAAATTCGTGCAGCGGTACGTCCAAACGAACGGGGCTTCTTGTCGGTGACCCCAACTTACTCAGAGAAACACTACTTTTTTCTTTCCAACAGTATATTGACGCCATCACAAGGCTCATTGAGCAGCGAGGGATTGGCTACGCAGGTCCACAGCAACCACAGATCACAAGTATTTCCGAAGAAGAAGTATCCCGCCATACCTAATTGGCACTGATGGCGACAAAACGGTCGCCTCGCTGCTTCTCTCGCGACTCGTCCAAGCGGACGCTCGCTTCGATTGTCGCCATGTATATCGCAAGATCCCCATCATCCGGCAATACTTGCAGCAAATCCTCGGGACCAAGTGTGGAGCAGATGTGGTTCAGAATGCTCTCGAGGATGGCGACTTCATCGCGTGAAGTCTCGTCCTGGTATGATGGGGATGCACATGCAAACCAAGTGAGTGCACGGTATGCACAAAATCAAGGGGTGCCATGCAATACAATACCTCGGTAGAATTGTCCGACATCGAGGAAAGCGTTTTAATGAGGAATCGCCACTCCTCGAGCGTCACGCAGTAGCATTTCCCATACGGGAGGAAGAGGTTGATGAAGTCAACGCGCACCGCAATCAATTGCAGTCCATCGATCGTCCTGCAGCCAAAAAGATGGTTGCACACAAGAGAGAGGGAGAATTACTATCGATGTCTCAAACCACGAAGATAGCACTCAAGCAACGCACACCAGCAAACGTGCACAACAACGTACCTGGAAAGTCGAGGCAGCGTTAAGAGCACGATCAATGCTGCAAAATCGTTTTCCAATTTCCAAGATGGCATTGGGTTTTTGTCGCGTTTCTTCGTGCTTGAAGCATTTGCATCGTACAGACGCAGGATTTCGGCGGGAGAAATGAGATCCTTTTCCTGCTGCAACACGAGGGTCAATTTGAACAGAAACCGCAGACTCGCACTCAATTCCGAGCCCTTGGGTAAGCACCGCGTCTCCAAATACTCTTGCACCCAGTCAGGGAGCGCACCATACTCTTTTGTGTCCGATGCTTCCGGTTGGAACAACTCCAGGAGCCTGTCTGCGATTTGTGGATCATCGCTGCTCGTTTGTTTCCCAAAGCACGAGCTCAATTTGACGCACAATGCCATCATCTCCATACCAACTGCTGCTTTCACGCGCTTCAACTCGTCTTCGTCTTCGTGGAGCTCCTCTTTCTCCACAAGGATCTCCAGCGTTGGAAACGTTTCAAGAACAAACACTAAGAAGCGAAGAACGAACGTCTGATTCGCCACAAAAGCAGTTGGCGCTGCGGAAGGGGGTGGTGCGGCGCTGTCACTCTTTTGTGCAGATCGATACAGCGTCATGCGTTGGAGCGATGGTTCAGCCGCCTCGCCAATGACGCTCAAGCAGAAGATCAAGCTCGAAAACACAGCTTCTTGTCGACGAACTGCGCCATTAAACACTCGCTCAAGGATCTGGAGCAGCACCAGTGGCGCGTTCTCGAGAAGTGCCTGTGCCAGGGACGAGGAAGAGAATCGCTTCACGCTGCTCTCCCTGTCCGATTCCAGCGTTTGAACCAGAAGCTCGGGGTGCGTGGCGCTCAGATGCACGAGGGCGTCGAGGTGATCGCTCAGTAAGTGCTTGACGTGCGCTGACATCGACTCGTAAGAGCAGATCGAAAGGAAATGGTCACAGTCCTCCGAGGCGTCGCTTCGAATCTGTTTGAATGCTCCCCAATCGTCCAACGAAAAAGCAGAGGCGCGCAAAATCAAAACCAGCGTTGCGATCTTCACCAATACACTCTGGCTGGTCGACTCGGTCAACTTTTCCAGTGCAAATTTAATATCTTCGAGCGACCAGGTCAGCGTGGAGTCGATGATCAACCGCGAGAGCTGCTCGGGGGCATACTTACCATAGTGGAGCAACACCGTGCGGGTGAAGTTGCGTTCATTGCTGTCGCTCCGCTTCAGCGAATACGCCACTTGCGTGGAACCAACGGACGGCAACGCCTCTGACGATGGAAACACAAATGCTTCCAGGTATTTTCCGGTGGCATCGATGACTTCCGACCGATTGTCAGCACCCATGATGGCCTGCAGTCGGTGCATCACCTCGCTGGAAGGCACATTGGAAGCCACATACAACAGCGCCGCTCTGGATAGGTTTCGATGCGACTCGGAGGTAAAGATGGTAGCTAGATCTGCAGCACATGCCTTGGCGATCGTGTCGTACAGCTTCGTTTCCAGCTCCAAGGCTAGCTTTTCCTTTTCGTCCGCGATGACACTGTAGCTGTGCCCACCGCTGGTCTCACTTGCATTATGCAGGTGAAGCAAGTCGAGCCCAACGTCCGCGCGATATCTGTACAGCGAGAACAGACTCAAGAGCAGGTCGATTTGACTCGGCTTCATCTCTTCATTCGACAAAATGCTCTTGTGGACATACGAGAAGATCAAGGACGGTGGACTTTGTTGGAAGATCATCACACTTCGCCTCAATTTGTCGCGAGGGGAGTGGCGCGAGTGTCGCACTTCAAATTCGCTCTCAGGAAGCCGGTCGGCAGCCACCATACTAGCCATTCGAATGAAGTCGTGGGGGAGCTGCTGCCTATCTACGATTGGTTTTGGGAGAAGCACGACATAGGAATCCAACGCCGCAATCTGGGACGCAGGGAATGGGAGCGGCTGAGTGCAGAGGAGCTGAGGCTGAGCTGGTTGAGGAACCAACGACATACTCAGTGCGCGACTCGCAGCGACATAGTGGCACGGACTCCAGATCGACCACACTTGCAACCCCGACAGCGTTGCCACAAAGAGAAACGAGCTGTTCGCAGCGATACAGGAGACTGGCGACGAAAAGTTGTAGTGCATCACAACGCGTCCAGACTCGGCGTCTTCGTCTGTCTCTTCGTCGCCTTCGTCGAGACTTGTAAAGGAATCTCGATTTTTCCCAACCACGACCTTGCCCACTTTGATGGGTTTGTACATGCCTCTGGATTTGGTACGTTCACCCTTCCCAAACACCTTTTTGGACATCTTCTTGCGCGTCGAATCGGCTTCTTGCGATAGGAAATAGTACAGAAACGCATTCTTGTCGGTCGCCACCAACAGGCGAGTGTAGCTTCTCGCCTCCACACTCACTTGGTTGTCAATCGTCTCCGGGAGAAACTTGAGCGACTGGAGGCAATGGTTTGGCGGCAGAAAGCGTTGCAGCAGCACATGAACGTCTTTCTCTCCGACAAAGTACGACAGCGCTTGGTTCACGCGAATGTCTTGGCTTTTCACGAGACCCGCGAGGTTCCACGCCTCCTGTTGGGCTTCATTTCGTCCCAGCACCATTGGGGTGTGGTCCTGCTCGTCGAAAATCCGTTTCTCATCGTCCTGATCGCTGTCGTGTTTCTCGTAATTTGGACACGGGATCGGGACTTCGACGAACGAGCCGATATCGTCCAGTGTAGAGATACTCACACAGTCTGCTTCATCTTCTGGGAACTGTCGCCTAGCAGATTCATGCGGGAGATCTTTGTCTTGATGCGGATGCTGACTTGCCTGGAGGGATAGTGGCTTGTTGTACGTGTTGTCCGCTTCTTTCGTGCTTCGCACATGGATCTCCATCACGCGCACTTCGGTCTGGGACGCGTAGGCAACGTAGACGCCATGGATCGCGACAAACTCGACCTGCAAGTACGCGTGCTGCTGCGACATATCCACCTTCAGCTCCATCACGTGCTCGAAGAAGCCGCGACTGCACTGCCAGATGTTAATCACCGTGCCCATCGCCACCACAACGCGTCCGGTGAAGCTGCACACAGCGACGCAGTCGGCTTTCCGCTTCGACGACGGGCTCTCCAGCACACCGAGGGGAAGGGTGTATCCACGCACCATCTTGCGCTCGCGCCAGTCGTGGTACACACACAGGAACGTCTCTGCATCATCGTCGTCGTCGTCACCACTCCCACCGTCAGAAGGTGCCACAGCGTCACTTTCGAGCGTCACAAGGGAGTCTGAGAAGCTGGTGTAGTGGAGCGCGTAGATGCGGCGATGGATCGACGTGAACTCGTGGAGCAGCGCTGCGCACGATGCCGCGTAGACGCGGATCACGCCGTCCGAGGCACTCGCGACGGCGAACGTACCATCTGCAGTCGAGCGCGATGCGCTCACGAGGCAGTGCGCCTCGGAGGACGCCGCCGAAAGCGCCAGCGACCGCACAAAGAGCGACTCCATTCTAGCTTGTTGCTTTTCTTTCGGATTGGCATGAATGTTTCGAAAATGGAAACCTTACTGACATCCGTACTTAGTGCGAGTCTAACAGTAATCAAATGAGATGCAGCGTACTTTAGAGGATATGCACAGTAAGGTGGAATCTGATAACCACGAGTTCCAACGCAGCTCGTTCTACTATTGCAGCGCGGAAGAGCTTGAGCAGGACGAGAAACACGAACTGAGAGACCTCCCAACTCTTTCGCAGTCTCTGCTTCGCACATCTGCGATCAGCACAGAAGATCGCGAAGCTGCGCGTGTACCGAAAAGAGTGAGCGAGAGAGATCTGCAGATCGAAAAGCTGAGTCTCGCGTCAAAAGGAGCATCCCGAAAGCAAAAACCGACATCTCGCTGGGTGTGTGTTACTCACGCTCTCCGACTGCCACGTTCCTTCGATATGGATCTGGTATTCATGGATACCGAACAAGAGTACTGTACTGCGAAAGGCGCTTCAATCACAGTAGAAGAAGCGACTGCATGCGGTGAAGACGGACGGGATGCACAAAGGCTTGACAGAGACTTCAATGCTTTTCCCGTCCCCAGCTGACACCATGAATACTGCTGTGTGGATACTGCTGTTGACATTGAAGTGCGCGTTGAAGCGGCAAGCTGTTCGTACACTGAGCGCGAGTGGCGCTTGTTCCGTACTGGCATGCACATCGTATTGTGTTTGCTTTCTCACTGTTGCAGCATGCATGAAGCTGCTGGCGTCAGTGCTTTGTCGGTTGTAACACATCCATAATCCGATGTGTGTCTGTGATGAGGGCGAGACAGCCACAGAATAGCGCATGCGAATGCGTCAACGCGATCTTTCTGTCGTTTCGTGGGTGATTGGTTTGCAGCATACTGTAGGAAGCGAGAAGGAAGGGATCTGGCATCTCTTGCTGGAAAAGAAAGAAGAAGAAGAAGCGCGACGCGTACCATTTTCGTGCAAGGAAAGATTCGGTCAAGAAACGCATCCGTAACCTACCCTCGATCTCTCCCAAATCATGCAAACGGTACACTGTACCGTCCAGGTTGGACCGTTGGGGACACGAATGGTACCGTTTGCTGTCCAAAGCATCCCTCGCAATTGCACTCACTTGATCGCAGTATGGAAGCGTTTCAGACGATACTGGGGCAGTAGCCAGCTGATCTGCCTCTACCAAAAGACTCTCTTGCGCGGGAATGAAGTGGAGACTGGCGCTGAAGAGCTACAGAGTGGCACGTCTGCACAAGAAGCTGCTGTCGTGTCGAAGCGCGTTTGTCTTCCCCACTGCCTCTGTTTGTCTGTGAGTGTGAGTGCATCTCGCTCGCACACTCACTCGAGCGCCTGCTGTTCCCACTTCTTTACCGAACGCTCTTTACAGGGGTGAAGTAGAATACCAACACAGGCGAGACCTCACGCATCTGCACAGGTCAGCTGAGCGCTTCCGTGACCCCATTTCAGTCAATCTGGCACGTTGGCAGCTCCGTACGTAGCGGCTCTTATCGCCTTGGGATAGTTTTATATAGCGACGACGATGACGTACGGGCGGATGGATCAACACAGCAGCCACGACTCGACCAGCGACGAAGACGAGTCGTCCTTCTCCTCGACCTCGACCATGGACTCGGACTTTGAGATCCCCATCGCGCTCAAAAACCTGCGCGTGTGGTCCAACGAGCGCGTGTCGGCGAAAGTGTCGCAGTACATGAGCAGCATGACGTCGATCCGAGAAAGCGAGTCGATGCGCTTCAGCATGGTCACAGCCAACAAGTGGAAGAAGAAAGGGTACCATCCGTATAAACCCGATGCGTCCGGGTACACCGCACTGCACCGCGCCGCGAAGCGAGGGGATGCATCGGTCGTGACGTCTCTGTTGGCGATGTACGATGGGAAACCGCTTGACCTCGCGTCCGTCAAGTCCTACAAACAGGAACAGGTCGCGCTCCACATTGCCGCCAAGTACGGGAACCTGGACGCCGTGCACTTACTCGCGGCGCCGGAGTTCCGCAGTTTGGTGAATTTACCGGATCGCAATGGGAATACGCCGCTTCACTTTGCCGCGACGTCCAATACGCCGTCCGCAGCAGCGGTGGTGGCGTTGCTGCTCCAGAAAGGTGCCGACCCAACCATCAAAAGCCACCGAGACGTGTTCCCGATTGTCGCGCATGTGCTCACAGCGCAGGACGACGAACCAGACATCGTGCGTTTGCTGATGAAGCACGGCAGCGATCCGAATACGATCGATGGGGCTGGGAACACCGTGCTGCACATCGCTGTCTCGCAAGGGCTGTGGAAAATCGCAGCGTGTCTGGTCCGTGAAAATGCGAGCATGACGATCCGAAACAACGAGGGCGTGCTGGTGCTCGACATCCTGTCTCCGCCGCAGCTTGCGTGGCTCGCCAAATTCATTGTGCACCCGCCCGAGTGGGTGCCGTACTCTGCCCAGAAATCGTGCATGGCGTGCTCCAAGAAGTTCAGCTTGCTCGTGCGGCGCCACCATTGCCGACTCTGCGGCCGCATCTGCTGCGGTCCCTGCTCGAAATACAAAAGACGGCTCCCCTTCACCGCCTCGACGCTGAAAAACGCCGCCAAGGCGCGCAATCAGATGGTGAAAGTGTGCAGTACGTGCATCACGGTGCGCGAAGTGAACGACGGCGACGTGTCGTGGGCGAGTACATTGCCCGATCGGTTAATAGTCAGCGACATCTCGATGGACTATGACGATTATTAGATTGAGTATGCCCGAGCAACGACGGCAGTAGTAGTAGAAAAGTAGTAGGATTTTTGACCAAGTTTTGTTTGGGAGAGAAAGCGCGCGCATGGGATCGAACGAAGATTCTGGAATGCCATCTGATGAAGACCGTGTTTGCTGATAGGACGTGGCTGCTCCCACGAAGAGAAAGAAGACGAGGGAACGCGAGAATGCGCAAGATCCGTCGTCCGATGCTGCTGAGAAATGGAACCTGCCGAGACTCTCGACAGCTTCCGCTGTCTCGACTCGAGAGAGTGCGAAAGAGTTGTGCGGGAACGAATCGCCAACGTCTATTTAACCGCAGCTTTTTGTTTCTTTTGAAAATGTGGGTTCCCCTTTATCTGGAAATGTATTTGTAGAAGCTGGTGTGTATTTTGTTCTTCCTCCTGCAGATTTTTTGATGTGTCTTCATGCACGGGATGCAAATCTCCGTGACCGACAATGTTCAGTGAGGGTTCGATAAATCGTCATTTGGACGACATTGCATCCAAAAGTGTCGCGAAACGTACCCACATGCTGACGCAGCTTCAGACATCGATGCACTATGTCACAGAGCAAGATGTCTAGATGAAACGCATGAGCACAGCATGCATGGCATGCATGGCATGTCCACGTGTGCTCCCAAAACCTGTGTGAGGTTGACTTTACTTCATTTTCTCTCTCTCTCTCTCTTTGCTGTTGTTTTCGTAATTGACTTTCTCGTAAAACAAACGACATTTTCATCCCACATGCACAAACCTTTTTGTTTCCCTCTTCCTGCAGCTTGTATCTAGCAACCCTAGGCTTGATACGCGCCGTGAGTAGGAAGCATCATTGGACCGCCTTCTTTCATGCTGGACACAACAAAACCAGATCCACAGCGTGAGTGCACGCGAAACGCGACAAGTTGTATCCGTGCGTTCGAGATGATCCGTTGCGCGTACCTCTTAAAGTAGTAGTACAAGAAATCGGCCATCATGAGCATGTGCCCGATCTGCACAAAGATCACAGCGTACCCAACGTGCTGCCCAGCGTCCTTTTCGCCAAGCTCGTGGTACGACGAGAACCAAAACACCAAGTGCAGGAAACTGCCGAACGCGAGCGCGTACACAAAGTGCGAAATGCACGACTCCACAGCACCACCGCCCTGCAAAGTCGCAAGCATGCCAACATATGACAATAAGGGTCGTCAATACACGGTGCCATAGCAAACACACACACAAAACCAATACGCGCAAGCCACGTACTCGCTTTTGGAACATGAAGAGCTGTGGCAGAATGGCGGCGGCCTGTTTGGGAAACGAACGGAGAGAGAAACCAAGTTAGTATCCCAGCATGCAGATATTTCTTTCCGTGCTCAAACGTGCTTCTTACCTCAATGTACAATGCGATCGTCCACGCCACGTCAGCAAACCAGTTGCGGTTCAAGTTTGGGTGAATCAGCTACAAACGCAACGCAATGCATCCGTCACAAACCACCATCTCCACAAGAATATGACCACACTTGCACATTACCATTCCGAAAAAGATGCAGGGCACCAAAATGTAGAGCGCACCCAATTCCGTCGGCACGTGGAGCCATCCGAACGTGTCGTAACGCAACTCGTACGTCGAGTTGAAGCGCACCATCACCAAGTAAATCACGCCGCAGCACATGGCCAACGCGCTGATTTCCAAAAACGAGTAGAGCCAATCGCCACTGCGATCGTATGGGAGGTACCCTTGGTAGCGCAGGATCGAGCTGAGACGGAACAGGAACACGAACGCATACAGCTCCAACGTTTTCAGCGAGAGCCCTACACACCAAAGCAGCGGTCATATTTTGTGGTGAATATCTGTATCCCATCGCTTCTAAAATACAAAGAAGACAGACACGTAGTTGCGGAGTCCGTACCTGACACGGAGCGTTGCGAGAACGCCTTAAAGATGAGGAACGCAAAGCCGAATGCGCGCACAAACGATCCAAACGTCTTCAATGCAACCACCACACCCATACACACATCAGTCAGTCGGTTCATTTGCACACCAGTGCATTCATCCATGGTCGTACCATGAGGAAAGAGAAATCGCCGTCGCTGAACAGATGGTAGCAAAACAACACCAAGACGAAAAAGCCCGACCATAGCGCAATGTTGCTCTTGTGCGTCGTCAGGAAAGCGCTGATGTGTGTGAGGGGGAAGCCCGCGACGACAACAACAAACACAAAAAGATACGCCAACGTCAACAACACGATCCATCCAGCGCATAACACGCCGCTACGCCTGCAGCAAGCGTAGACACATATAGACAGACACAGCAAACACGTACGCGCCGCGTGTTTTGTCCTTCGACGAGAGATCCATGGTCGCTGATTCTCGGATTGTCTTCTGCACGCAACCGTGGTTTCTAATGTGAACACTCGTGGAAAACGATCAATGAGCAACCCCCCCAATCTGCTGGCTATTTAGCTGCTGCGCGAAAGTGTTGATGCGGCTAGGATTGTAATTTTGCGAAATCGGGAATGCCATCTCACGAGATCGGAGGGAAACAATGGCATGGCGCGCGCTGATTGGTGGAAAGAGAAAGAGAATGAAACAAAGGCAAAATGAGACGGTTCTGAAATAACCCATCCAACCGGCTAGTCGGAATCAGCAACCGGTTATAATTTAAAATGACAAAAGAGGAACGATATGCAGCATTTTCAGCAAAAGAGGGGAATTCACCTACAGTTGCATCAATTCACGATCAAAAGCAGGTACTTGCTGCCGCCGATGCTTGAGACTTCCATCGAGCCACAATTGTCGAAGTGGATCAGCTCAAACACCTCACAGGTGCGCTTTTCCTCGTCCGACTTGCACGGTTTCTGGACCATCTTTCTTGTTGGTAGCCTTGACAGATCGAGAAATCTTGCGAGTTCGGCAGTTTCTCAACATCCCCCTTCGCCACGCTACGCTGCGCCAGCTGCCTGACGCAAGGTCTGGTCCGAAGCGTGACCCACACACGCGCGTGAAAGGTCGTGTTCGACTTGATGCGGTTTGCAGTCAGGGATGACTTGGAGGAGTCGCTCGGTGGCGCGCGGAGTCGGTTCAGATCGTCAGCGCAGTCAGCCACTCTCTTCGATCTCTTCTCCAGCACGTTCATCCCCGGACCATCGAACACAGCTTGGAACTTGTTCGGCTTGTCGGTCTGCGGGATCGACAGCAAGTTCTTGTCCACACTTGGCACGCACAAGACG
>JAASGH010000379.1:0-14772 GCA_023334155.1 Globisporangium heterothallicum
CCTTGAACGACCACGGCAAATTCAAGAGCACACGAGCTGACACGACTTGGGTGCCTTCCATGTGCAGGTAGTTGTTGAGGAACGGGTAGGCAGTCCCGGGGAGGGTTCCGAAGATCATGCCGACAGCCATGTATTGGACCAAGAGACCAATGTAGTCTTTGCCCCAGATATTTGGAGCACCCCCTTCACGGAGAGCACCGCCTTCGATGTCCACAGGGGTCTTGGACTCGGAGTATCGATCGTCGTACTTGCCGTTGGCGACCGACGACATGTACGAGACCCGCTCGACCAGGTCCATCTTGGGGTTCATGGCGGACGCGTTCCTCCTACCTTTTGAGTTTGCTGTCGAGTAGGAAGGGGCAGGCGGCTGTCGCTGGAAGCTGGCAGATTGGAGAGTGAGCTCTCGAGGAGTAGGAACAAGTTCACGCGTGCTCGTCGTTGTCGACTCGAGTGTGCGTTGAGGACGGGTTGTGGAGCAAGTCGAAAAAGAGCGCACATCGAGGATGGGAATTCTGCTGCGATTGGAGGCTCACAAGGCGTTTCTGAAACGACGTTTCGTCCTTTCCCGTCTCTTTCGTTTGTGCTTCGTTCTGTACGTACAATAATAGAGGCGGGAAGTAATAAAAGAAATATATATATGCAGAGAAATCGTTTTGTCAAACCTTCTGATCGCAGTCCCACAGACGTCTCTTTTTTGCTTTGCTTTCTTTTGACGCACGTCATACATCATCGAGTTTCTGCATCTTCGTTTCACTTTTTGAACTAACGCTCTGACGTAGATAAAGAGGGTGTGCTGATTACGCTTTTGGGAGTTCGATCTGCTATAAGAAGGGTTTCGTGGGAGAGGGTGTGGCTGTATCCGTTGATCATAATTTTGCTGAGGTGGGTTTAGACTGAAACCGTCGAGTACGGTGTGGCGATCGTTTCAAGTGACGAGAGTGTGTGTGTGGAAGAGCCAACATCACTTTGCATTCCCAGTAGTCAATTGGATCGATCGAAATGACTCCCACTCTCCTCATCGAAATTGGCGCCAATTATTAAATTAAACGAGCCAGGGAAAACGAGCACGTTCGAATGGATCAGCATTCTTCGGAGCAAAGGTGACGCGGTCGACTGCCGGAGGAATGGAAGATGCCGACTTCGTGGCCGATTCGGACGACGAGCAGCAATCCGACGCGGACGCGGCGTTGCAGAGACAAAGCGCTGGAGCGTATGCGGCTGCTCCTCCAGCGACTGCAGCAGAGACATCGCCGCGACGACTCCAGGATTGGCAACAGCAGCAACGAGTGGACCTCCTTGACCCGAATGAGCAGCAAGAGATCCCAATGCAGCTAGGGGACAGCGGCGACGAGTCGCTTCTTGAAGGACAAGACCGTGTGGGTGCTAGTGTGTATATGGCGAACGCATCTCAAGTGGAAAAGACGATGGATGCAGAGAATCCAGGTCGGCAGCGAGTGTTCCAAGTCGGCGATCTAGTTGAAGTCGAATCGCGGACATGGCCAGGGATCAATAAGCCGGGTGGTTCTGGGCGAATTGTGAGTGTCCGCAAAGAGACAAATGCAACGGGAGGAGAAGAAATCTTTTATGATGTGCGGTACGTTTTGGGGGGTTACGAACGACGCATCGAAAGCGAGTATGTCGAGTTGTCCCACATTCTACAGCTCGAGAGGGTCCAAGGCCGAGTGCGTTACGAGCGCGTGTTCTACCACGGTAAGGGAGCTCTGCAGCATGTAGGAGACCAGCTTTCGCTCTACTCGATGTTTTGATTGCTCCTGGTTGCGCTCTCTTTTGTAGATGAGTTTGCTGACGATCTCCACAAAAAGAAAAAAGTCCAAGTGTTTGAGAATGGTGATGAGAGCCATACGAGCGGTAGGGATCCAGCACTGGTACCAGATACGTCGGAAGGTCGTGCATTATCAAGTGATGCTCAAGAGCAAATACGCGCTCGCAAATTGAAAAGGAAGAAGAACTCGACACGAAGGAGATCGAGCGAGAGCGAAAAGCACCGTCAGAAATCGTCGGAAACGAGTTCCAACAGGGTATTGGAGAAAGACAGCGACGATGATGACGATGAGCTGGTGGCGGTTCGAAGGATCGGCGATACCACATTCCTGATGGACTCTTCGTCGCCGAGTTCGGATGCAGAGACTGAGCAAGCGAAGACAGGACACAATGGAGACGAACGCAACCGAGCGGAACGCAAAAGGAGGCGGCGAAGGAGGATAATCGAGAGCGACGAAGACACCTCCGAAGGCAATGAAAGGTATGAAACGCATGTGCCAAGCTCACCGAGAGAGGTTCAGGTGCGTCGGGTCGACCGCACCGTGCGAGTTCGTGCGACAAAGAGACGTCGTTATGTTGGTGGCTACCTTCATGGCGGAGATGACGCTGACTCGACGTTCATTCAACCGGAGGATAACGCAAATGCGCTCCCGGACGATGTGGTGCGAGAGATTGGATTCAAGTTGGGCAAGTCCAAGGCAGAGTTGAAGACCCAACTAGCGACAATCGCGAGTCTACTGAAAGGAAACCTCCGGAAATTCAACGACCAGAAAGCCATCATTGATCAGAAAAGCAAACGCGCGTCAACGCTATCTATCGAAGAGCTCCGCGAGTTCTATCGGCAGGTAAGTCGAATAGCGTTCGTCCCTTGAAACTTCCCCCCCCCTGTGTTACAGACATCTGTTGTTTGACTTGCTAGACATCGGAGCTGGCAGGAGTTTTGACGCAAAATCTCATCCGTGGTGGGGAGGATGTGATGAACGCGATCATCCTCAAGTTGACCAGAAAAGGCGGCAGTCTGGTAAGGTCTCATGCGTGTGCTGTGCTTTCGATGAGATCTCTCGGAATGGTTACTTCACGCTCTTTCCATCTTGGTTGCTCCTAGCCTGATTCCGTGGAGTTAGTGTTCGACGACCAGAAGCGAGAGATTAGTGAGCATGGTGTGTGGATCCGTAAAGTGCAGTCCGCCCTAGAGACTGCATTCAAAGTGCGCGGAGAGCGTCTCCCTTCTTTTGGTGAAAAGCGACACGATCGAGTCGACAGGGCTTCGGATTTCGACCAGTCCGAAGAGGACGACTACCATGGCGCGAGCGACTTTAGTGTGGCAAACGATGACGACTTCTACCACTCGCCCAAGCGATCGAGTCCTGGCAAACGCTCCCGCGAGCACACTTCCAAACACGATGGTACTACGCGAATCAGCGCGAAGCACTTTCTTGCCGCTACCTCAAGTCGCGGTGCGAGTCGGAAATCCACCCAAAACATCGATGCGTTCTTGGGAAGAGATGGCAGCAGCAGACGCACGAGTAGTGAGCGACACTTTTCCAAGGGCAAATACGCAACAAGCTCCAGTCTCGATGACTTTGATTTTGTCCAGTACTCGTCGGAAAAGCAGCGCAATCGATTGTTGCACGCAGAGCCCCTGAAACACGATGTGCTGTTCAAGACGACAAACTTTCGCTTCACAAGCAAGAAAAGACCGATGGCGCCGTCCGATCCGCGCTGGAACTGGCTCAAGATTGGAAATCAAAAGCAGCAGCAGTTGCGTGCTGCGAACTCGAAGAGACCATCTTTCTTCCATCCGCCTTCCAAAGGCAGCGGGTCTGCACATTTGGTGGCTGGGTCTCGACACTCTCTCCCGAAGAAACGCCAAGAGGACCTTATTGGCTCGGTTCAGAATGCTCGCCTCCAACTTCGAGACAAGCGATTCCAAGACCCAAGATCGTCATCTTCATCGGCATCAGTCGCTGGGGGTTTTACGCGCAATTACGGGTATGAGCCACCAAGGGGTACGCAGTTCGAGAGGAGCGCATACACAGCGGGAGGTCAGCAGTTGGTTTCCGAGAAGCGAGGCATGGGTGGCCATTATACCCCCGTTGCTCTCAGCTATGAGATCGGTTCTACACGATCCCATCCGCGAGGTGGTGTCACCCAATATCTATCATCCGCCCCATCTGGACCTCCTATCAATTGGAAAAGCGTGTTTGACGTACTTGCAGGAGGAGGTATGAATGGACTTGGCGATGCGTTTCCTGCTATCTCGTCCACCAGGAGACAATCGCTCATGCTTTGCGGGTTTGCAAGGTGCTCGTGTGGTCTGCATCGTTCTGCTACCTCCAGTGTGCGCATCGATCATGACGATGATGAGGACGGTGAAGACGAAGACTGGGTCAGGCGCTTCACTTCTCGGCTTCGACAAAACCTAAATGGGTTGCGTTTACAAGAAAGCGACTGCATGAACTCGCTCTCTTCTGGCAGCACCCCCTCTGAAGCGACGACTAGCGACGAAGCTTCGTACACAGAATCGAGCGAGTGGAAGGCGTTGGTCGAAACCTGCGATCAGTATCATTCATCCCTAGCACGTCTCGCGAGCCAAGTCGTTGACATTTTACAGGAGCGACCGGCGACAACTACGACGCTGTCCACCTTTGTTCGTGCTGTGGTGGTCGAAATCTCCAGGATTCTTGGGCAGCTCCCCGATTGCGAATCGCTGTTTAGTGGTTGCCCTTCGTACGTGTACTTTTTCGAAGTCGCGGATCGAAGTGCGAAAACCACACCGCTGCTGACCGCTCTCGCTCGTACGTACTGGTGTTGCATCCAGCTGCTTATTGAGCTAAAAGCACACACAAGTGTCGTCGCGGACGACAACAAATCCGTCGAGTCTGCCGTTGAAAGCATCCTGCCGGTCAACCGCGCCATCCTGG
Organism: Globisporangium heterothallicum; assembly: GCA_023334155.1. NCBI lineage: Eukaryota > Oomycota > Peronosporomycetes > Pythiales > Pythiaceae > Globisporangium > Globisporangium heterothallicum. The sequence continues at coordinate 4,707 of JAASGH010000379.1, forward strand.
CCGCGTCTCTCTTTCTCGTCGATTTGTACCTCTACCTCCCATCTTCGTATCGCTTGGACCAAGCTGGTGCTAGCGCAGCAACAGGGGAAGAAGAGGTCGGCGATGCGAACCTCACAGACGAATCGATTCCAGCGATCTCGCTGTGGCTGCTTCTCTACGACTGCTTTGCGAGCGGCAAGTGCTCCTTCCAGGCGGGAAAACTCTCCGCTTCGGGGGATGGGAGAGATTTTTGGGCGTTCCTGCAAACCATGGTGAGTGACATTGTTCGGATTTCTGCGTGTGGTGTCTGGAACCCTTTCTTTTGTGTTAAGTGGTTGACGTGCGTGCCGACTTTCACAGTACCGCGATCACTTTGTGGACCATTTAGCGATCGCGTTCATCCGAGAGAAATCGTGTGGCGGGTATCTTTTCGACCACATTCCGACGATCTCCAAGCAGCAAGACGTGGCCGAGGAGACAGCCGAAGGCCAGCTGCTCGCGTTGCAATCGGTGTGGGATCTCTGCATCCTCTTTTCCATGATCTTTCCTCGTGCCGAGACGAGCGAGCGAGACGATGCCATGTACGTTCCACTCTTACTGCCAGTATCGAGCAAATGCACTTTTGGAGTGTGCGCATGCTAATACTTTTCCGGCAACCTATATTTTGCCACATTTGGGCAGCTCGGAGGCAAGATGGGCTGTGGTGAAGGACCTGCTCCAGCCTGGGATGCACGCATTCCTACCGTTTGCCAGCAGCGCGGCGGTCCAAAGTCAATCTCGAGATGACTACACTGTTTATTCCGGTAGGTGGGTATCTCGTCGATATGATCGTTCCTGGTGCTCATTCGCTTGGTGTTGTGTAGACGACTTCAAGCTCCATGTGCTGCAGAAAGTGTTTGTTTTATCCAAGCTGTCGGTTCCTCAGAGCGGTACGAGTTGGCACCATTCGGCTTACCATGAAGCGAAGGGTTCGCATTGATGTGTGAGAGAGCTAATGCGTGTGTGGGTGTTGATTTGTGTTGCCTGTGTGCAGATGTGGTCGAGCGAATCCTGGAAGAGTTGTGGGACGACACAACAACGACGACGTACTCGCCAGTCCACCCGAACGAAGTGGTGGAACTGACTCCGTTTTGGCACCAATTGCTGCACCACGCAACCAACTTTGGCAATCTGGCCGAGTTTGTGAACGCACAACAGTGGCACTCGGGCGATCAAACGGAGATGATCAGCGGCATCATATTGGTATTCCCCCCACTTGTCTAGAAGAGACATTTTCTTTTTCAAGCTGCACTGCTGTGTGGAGGTGACTGACAGACTTTGCTTCTCTGAACTGGGTCAGGTTCAAATCTTGAAGTTTGGAAAAGCGATTCACCGGAACCGTTTCCGCCAACCAATTTGTCGTGCGATTTCCGCACGGTATGAAGCAACGCGGATGGAAGTGCCACAGCCGAGTCCAGCGGTGGTAGAAATCGCTGCGTCTTCGAAGTCAGCAGGGGTGACAAACAAACCCAACGCTTGGAATTGGGGAGCTTCAAGTGCCTCCGACACCAACAAACCACTGAAGAACGGTGGAGATCAACCAGCGACGACAAAGTTGGTGCCGCAAAGTCCGGTGAAGCGTGGACGAGATGAGGTAATGATTCGCGCCTAGGTTTTCTTTTTGCTGCGTCTGTCGAGTGTCGTTGCTGCTCTATTCACTGTGTGCGTATGATACTGTGGTGAACTCGCAGGAGCGGTTAATGGTGTCGATTCTCCTCGCTCTAGCAGTGTCAAGCATTTGCCAGGATCTGGGTGCCATCCCCTTTCCTTCCTCTCTCCTGCGTGACCCGTCCCAGAGAGCGAATAAATCTCTTAAACGAGATTTAGAGTTTTACTACAAAGAGATGTCACGGGTCGTCGATGGAGACCCAGCGCACAGCGTGCTGCTCAGCCAAGCGCTGTATGTGATGGGACGACTCGCGATGGAGCATTCGAACGAGTACCCGATCCTCTTCTCGTACCTCAATGAGCAGCTATCGAGTGCAGTTCAGGCGCTTCGAGTGCATCGAAACACCTTGGCCGATAAAGATGTAGCCACAGCAACTGCCTCCGCGATGAAGAAGCAAACCCGCGTGCTTGAGAGTAAGTGAAATCTCGAAAGATCGCTCGCTCTCTCTCGCCCCCTTTGTGTGTGTGTGAACTAACACTGTCGCTGTTTTCTACCAGGAGGCGTACTCTCTCCCTTGTTTTTGATGCGGGATTTAACGAAACGACTTTGCCGAATCCTTCCGACAATCGCAGAACCGGCGTCCTCGTCCTCCTATGCCCTGGACGCAGTACGAACCAGTCTTTCGTTTATCCTGAACACAGGGTTGGAGTCCTGTTTGGACGCTGCGGCGGACGAACTCCTCCCGATTGATGCGCTAAACGCAGTGCTGGAGATTCTTCAGTGCGTACTTCCACGAGCAGCCGATGAGCCCACGCAACACCTTCAAGTGATGGCTGTGGAGTCACCAGCAGCAGCACCATCAGCCGCTGCTGAGACAGGAGAGTTTGACGAGTTTGACGACGATGTGTGGGCACATGTGGACCTCGATACGCTCACTGCTACTGGAGCTTCATCGCAAGCACCACCATCACCAGCAGCAACAGTGAAACAAGCGTCTGCGGCAACGTTTAGAGAGACGGTCGTGCAGAACAGTTTGAGCGTCCTGAGACTTGGGATCCAACGTGTGGTCATCAAATACCCACGACGTGGACTTGTCTCCTATCAAGAGCTCTACGCGATCGAGGTGTTGGGGCTCTTGATCTCTACGAGCAGTTTCCAATTCAGCTGGAGTTTAGTGTCAGCGAGTTCCCTGAAGCCGCGTGTGCTCGCACCGCGCTTGTTCAGTGCGATCCTCAAGTACCACCCCGAGAAGGAATGGTTCAGTACGTGTTTCCTGAGTGAACAGGGTGCCGACCAAGAACTCGCCAACATTTGGTTGATGGGGACACTGGATCTGCAAGCATTGTTCCCATCGTTGTGTACGCTTCAGAAGAGCAACTCGTCTGGGGAATTCACATTCCCGACGATGGCGCGCGAGGGTGACGACGAACCTACCGGAAAAACTGGGTCCCAAGACCAGATCCGGTACTCGAACTACTGGGTGATGCTAACGGATGGCATCATCTACAACCTTCTGCGCGAAAACCCCATCGCTCAGTACAAAATGGATCCTCTTTTGCTGCAGCTTTTGCGGTCGACCGCTCGCAAGAGCAAGTTTGCACACATCCTCCGAGACCACGGCAGCAACAGCAATGGTAGCACAGCGGTTCCTCCAAGCGACCTGCCGACGCTCTACGAGCTCCACCTCGATATGTTCCAAGAGTTTTGTCGAAGTGCAGGGCAACTTTGGCGCACGCTTGCAGCCAACCCCATGCAACACCGTCAGGATATGAATCGTTTCCGGATGAAAATGATGGACATCAAAAGCGGAGTGTTCGCCACATTTCCAGAGTAAGCACCTTCGATGCAGGATCGGATGTCGTTGTGAGCTCAATAGCAAGACTAACTTGTGTGTATGTGTGTGTTTTGTGTGGGATGTGGTGCACAGAGCCTATGAGATCAATCTCAAGATGGTCTGCAACGACTTGGATCGCTCCCGACACAATTGGTACGCTCTCTCGGAGCAATTTCTGGCAGACTTTACTGGAGCTACATCCGCCACCACCAATTACCATTCCATTGACGAATCGCTCGAGTTGGTCCATGGCCAACGTCTGAAAGATCCCACTATTCGCATCCTCATTGTGCTGTTCAAGTTTATGTACGGCTGCGTCGACACGTTCCTGTACCACTGCGGACCCATGGCGATCGGCCAGCAGAACATTTTCTTCTCGGTCATGAAGCTCATGTTTCGTCAAGCGACGTGTGCGGAATTCCCGCAGGCAGAGAACCGATTGCTGCAACTGCAGCAGCTGGACTCGCAGGAAACAAGGTGGTTTGAAGCATCCGTGTTTGATGCGAGTGCGCAGTCACAACAGCAGCAGCACAAGAGTGGCGCCAAAATCTCCCCCGCATGCTTGGGGTTTGTGGAGAGTGTGCGTCTCTTTTTCGCGCGTCAAAAGTACCCAAGTCTGATCCATTGGTTCTCACAGGTACAGCACTAAGCATGCAGCGTGAGGGTGTGTGATTGCTCTTGTATCTCGAGCTGAGCCCTGTTGACCTCTCTTTTGCTATCCTGCATAGACTCTGGAAACCTACCAAACGGTCAAACGAGGGTGGAGTTCATCTCCATTGCGCAAGTTGCTGCTGAATGTCCTGGATCCGCATGGTCCGCTCGGTATCCACAGCTACTACCCGATTGACGCTGGTGGTCGGATGCAGCAGCAAGAGCAGCAGCAACATCGACGAGAGTTTGACGTGCGGCAGGTTCGACGCGAAGCTTTTTACTTATCGTGCGGATTATTTTTCTGTCGCTGCACAGCCACGTACGAGCATTCGAGAAGCTCAAGATCAGCGAGTAGTGCTGCGCATCCACCTGAAGCTCACGCTCGCCTTCGCACCCTTCGACGGTTCATTTTAAAGGAGTTTGTATGGGAGTCGTTGGACTATGCGGACTCGGTGGACCGCGTGTGTTTGCAGGAGACAATGGTGCCGTTGTGTCAGTTTATTCGTGGAGTGCTCAGCCACGGCAACATGAATTTGATGGCTCTGCGAGACAACGGCGAGGATCGATCGCGAGACTTTGACTTCCAGGTACAGGAAGTGTATGCGTGCCTTGAACGTATTCTCACGTACTGCATCAAGACTTTTCAGGCGGATCAAACACTGCTGCAGAACTCCATCAGGTGCGGAACCGATTCTTTTGTGTGCTGCGATGTAGACTTTAGCTCACTCACTAACATGGTCTCGCTCTCCTTGCTACCCCACCAGTTGTGTGCTCGTGCTTGAACTGTGCGGCATCCTCGAAGAAATGGTGTCGCTGAACGACCAGCGCTTCGACAAAGAAATGTCCACCTTGTTGGAGCTTGGGGTCGCCTACTTTAAGGACATTTTCGTGGCGTTGGGGACGACTTCCTCGAACCCATTGGAGCCGCTCTTTGTATTGACAAGCACGCCAACGACGAGCGAGCTATTGGCATCGTTTGCTCCGATGGCAAACAGTATCAAAATGGAGCCAACCGTGAAGCACGAGGGATCGCCATCACCGTCGTCGTTTGATGAGTACGGCATCAGTAGATTGCGCGTCAAGGCGGATCTTTTCGTCTCCATCGGTCGACTGGTTGAGAGATGCAGACACTCGTCGGATCTTCGTCTTCGCCGCTTTGTCATTGCCGAGTAAGGTCCACCGTTGGAGTTTCCAGGCTACTTGCTGTCCGAGTCTACGACCAGGCAGAGTGCGACCGGATCAATACCGCTGGACCGAGTTTCTGCTGCTAGCGCGTCAGGTGCAACGACTGCAGACCACAACATTCACGCATCGAGTGAGAACCACCACGTTGCTATTTATCCCAACACCACAACAACAACAATAGACGCATTCCAACAACAATGGTTTTTGTTTGTACCTGGGTTTCGTTGTGCCAGCATTTGTGCCGCACCAATGGATGCAAAATGAGTGCGGTGGGAAGACTGCTTTAGGATGGAATGCCTGGGGTGGTAAGACAGCTGTCTACTGCTGCCTGTTGATGCTTTCTGATCTTTGACGGACAACGTGCACACTCTGTGCTCGTCGACAGCGGCGACCTTGGTGTGACGTTCCAGCACGTTGAGCTAGTCTCTGGTGGATTTCGCGACGTACGGATAGCCATGGTGCGCTTCCTTCACAAGTTGGTTGGCGGAACAATGTGGTTTTTCTTCAGCAGTCCGAGTCCATAGCCAAGATATTTGGATCCAGACTGAAGCTCACTAGAATTGCATACCATCCACGCAACAGATCAGCATCAAGAGGTCAGTCGAAAGCGGGAGTAGGAGTCCCAAGCACTGAAGAGCGAGCAATAAAAAGCGCGTACGGGGCATCCGGATCGATTCGACCGAGTTCCGCTTTGCTGCAGAAACAACAATCAGCGCAGCACATGGCATCGTAGTATGAGCACAAAGCACAGCAAACCGCAACAGACGATTCCAAGAATGGCGAAAAGAAGATACCCGAGCTTCTTGGGTTTGGTCTGCGAGGTCAGCACGCTCGAGCTGGCGGTGCATTGGAAGCAATCGCGACTGGTGCAGGTGTGCGGGAAGCTACTCGACGATGATGGCGATGCGGATGGCTTATTGTTATCGAGAAACGCACCCGTCGACTTGGAGGGCTGCATTCTAGGCTGTGAAGCGTGCAGGTTGCCAATGCTTGCGGTGGTCTGCTGGCTGCGATGCGGGATCAGATCTTGACGGTACTTTCGCACTGCTCGATCGCTCGCGCCGACATCTTTCTTCAGTGAGAGCGCTCGAGGTCGTAAGGTGGCGACATCTGCATTCGGGTTATCCAGATCCACTGCGTACCCTCTCTAGAGGCAAACGGCACAAGTCAGCCTGGTGCGAAGTGAAGAACCCTTTCGGAACAACAAAGTAACACGACAGCAGCACGAACCAGAAGCGCCGCATCTTTTGAGCTTGCATCTGTGCGCAGGAGTACAATGCTGTCAGTGCTGCCACACGTTCAAAGGGAGGGAGGAAGAAGCGCCAAACCCTGAACAGCTTGAGAACACACCTCTTGCCATATGCATGAGTCGGAATTGGGACGCATGGAGGTCCATCATCACCTGCTCGTAACGCTCGATCCAGATCCGCACTTCGTGCTCTTTCTCGGCCATTTTCCTGCTCGCACCCGCAAAAAAGCAGTCGTCAGCCACTCCTCGCAGCAGGAAAAGCGATTTCCACCATCCAGTACAAATGTTGACACTCGTACCGCTTGCACTCCATCAGCTTGATCTGCGTATCTTCGAGCTCCTTGTGCGTCTCAATGTAGTCTTTCTCGGCTTTCTAGTGGGAAAATACTCCAGTAAAGTAGTCTGTCAGCAGCAAGTCTTCGACGACACCAACTCTCTCTCTCGCAAAGGAGAAAACTAGTTTATGGACTCTACCTGCAGTAGTTTCGCGCTGCATCGCACCGATGCTCGTAAACCAGCAAGCTCGGCGTCTTTGTGCGTGATCTCCTCCTGCGCGCCTTTCGCTCCTTGTGCTGCAGTCGACTGCGTGAGTCCACGATGCATATGAGTCAAGGATTAGTACGTTGCTACTCGGCGACTCGCAGGATCGACGCGAAAGAGTCACTGCGCTACCACTTCGTTTGCGAGCAGCTCCAATTGCTTGTCCTTGGCGTAAATCTCCTGCAAATCCTGCAACCGCTGCACGCGCTCCTCCTGCAGCTCCATGAGCAACCGATTCGTGCGACGATTTTTCAAAATGGTTGCTCTGCAGAGAACGAAAGGGAAGACGAGTTAAAACTCCTGCAGGACCTTTTCGTGCTGGAAGCAGCCACGCTCACTTTTCTTCGCGCTCTTCTTCCAAGGCGATCTGGACTTTGTCCAGTTGGTCTTCCAAAGTTCTGCACCGTCAACCGCAGCGAGAGCACAAAGTTAGAGCGAAGAAGCACATGTGGCTGAACTGCTGGTTCATCGGTGCTCGCAAGAATCTGGTTTACCGGATTCGACCCAGCTGCGCTGTGACACCACAAAGGCAAGGGAGAATGGTGTGAATACTATTTGGAAGGATCGAGCTTTGGAGGAGCCGTCTCACGTACACATATTCTTGAGCTTTTGCATCTCCAGTGCATCTTGAAGCTTTAGTATCCGTTCCTAGGTCGCAACAGCTCCATGTGAGGTCAAGTGAGCACCTCTTCAACATTGGGGAGGGAGAGCGGCACGCACTTCATACTGCTTGGCTTGCATGTTTGAAAGCCAGACAGAAAGTCGCTTTGCTGCGGTTCGTGCTCAGCGATGAGAACGTCGAGTGCTTGGGGAAAGCTAGTTGTCTATTTGTGGGTCAGCAAGCACTAAAATTATGGACCAATACTGCTTTGTTGAGTGGAAATGTTTTCCCCTTCACACAAAACGATGATGCATCTGACGACAGAAAGCTGCTGACCCAGTTGCATCGAGAATAAACACCCTCGCTACTCGTGACGTTTACTCTCTACTACCTTACGAGGTAGCTACAAATGGTGCAAAAAGCTGGAGGATATGTTGCAGCTCCTGTTCCTGGCTGGACGACGACAGCAATTGCTGCAGGTACGGCGAGGATGTGAGCTGCGAGACTGTTTGCGTAGCCTGAGGAACCAGCAAGGTTTTGCTGGTTTGCTGGCAGTGGTTGAGGTACGCTAGTAGTTGGTGGAGGACTTGCATCACACAGCGAAACGCAGCGACTTGGCTCTTCCCCGCTTCTCTAGGCAATGCCACGAAAAAAGTGAGCAGATTGTCGAGCAGTGCGTTGAAGCGACTGAGCTGATACGTCGCAAACGTGGAGGAGATCGTCTCGCCATTCCCGGCGACGGAGGGTTGGCGAACCGCAACCAACGGAATCTGCTTGGACTCGGACGCGAATTGCGCGGCGATCTCATCGACGAGCGCAGTCAATGCGTGCTCGCAGTGCTGTGTGTACCCATATTTGCTCATTTCTTCGAACAAGGCTCCAACACTGCGGGTGTGCAGGGAAGAGCACGGGTCGAAGTACGAGGTTGTCGCGTCAAGTACCTTGCCAAGCACAACATCTCGGATCAGGGAAACAGTTGGGTCGTCTCTCTTTGACTCAGTGGGGGCTGCCGATGAACGGAAATGCTGACGTAAGACTTGAAACCACTCGAAGCTATCAAACCCCCAAGACGTCCCATTGTTTTTTCGCAGCTGCGACGCGCTAAGTGGGTCCCAAAAGAGTAACTCGGCGCGTACGTAGGGAGCGAACAGCTTCTCCAGCGCAATGTCGCAATAGCAATTCTTGTACACATCGGGGAACTTGGAGCGCCACTCTTGAAACCTGCCGTACACATGCTGGAGCGAGTTCATATCTTCGATGGCATCTGCGAAGATATCCAGCACAGCATCCTGCTGGATCGCCGGCATCCTGTCGACAAACCCTCGCTTGAGCTTCGCTAACGCCACCATGTCCAGTTCACTGGTCACCGGAGCATTGCTGCTGTCCGCGTCCACTTCAAAAATGTGCAGACCTCGGATACCAGCGTGCGCGACGACTCCGTGCGCTTCCAGCTTGTTTATTTGGTCCTGTGCTTCTCTTCGCTCACTGTCACGGATGCCGCGGATATTAGAAACCCGCATGTTTGCGATTTCTCTTTCATTCGCTTCGATCTCCGGCATCTTCTCCCGGAGACAGAAGCTAAGACCTTTCACGTAATCTTCCACGACCTGGAAATACTCGAACTCTTCACTGCTTGTCAGCAACTCTTGACGTTGCTTCTGCAGGCTTTCTTCAATCAGCGAGACTTCGGCGTCGATCCTTGCGAGTTCGCGTTCCGCGCGATCGTTTTCAAACGAGGCAGCATCGAAAGACTTTTGCAATTTCGTGAGCACATCCGATAAAGACCCATAGGAGACTCGTTTTCGAGTCGGGTACGCTTTAGACGAGTCCCTGGCTGACCGCACTTTCTCCGAGTCTGCAAGGGGAGCATGATGTCCGCCTCGACGCATCAGCTCTTCCTCCCACTGTCTGCTTTGGTCGTCTTCTTCGTCGTCCGTAGGTTCATCGACCTCGGTGGTTTTCGACAGCTTTGGTCTGTCCGAGTGCACGCCAAACGTCACGCGATTCCGCTTTTTCCGGGTTTGCATCATTTTCGAGTGCAACGGGATAAACTCCTCCTCCTCGTCGTCCTCATTTGAGTTGTGTCTTTGCTCTTCTTCTTGCTCGTCTACAACGATGGTCGCTCCATCCATTTCTTCCATACCGATATCACCCGCTGGCTCTGGACCGGGAGTGGCATCTGCATCTGCATTTTCTTCGTTTTCCAATGCGCTGCGCAGCAACACATTCTGCTCTTTCCGCAATGCATCGAGCATCTCGAACGTGTACGCATTCTTCTTCTCCGGCTCTCCAACCGCATCCTCATCCACCACCGGAGTTGCTACCAGCAGATTCGGTCGAATCTTCATTTTCTTCGATCGATCGTGAGTCTTGTCCGAG
>JAASGH010000380.1:0-14747 GCA_023334155.1 Globisporangium heterothallicum
CAAAAGCGCGATTCCTCCGCGAAATCAACTACAACGAAATGCAGCGAAGCGTCATGCGCGCATACTTCCAGGTACCATCGTGCAAGACTCTGGTGGGTGTCCTCGATGGTCGTTTCCACTTTCTGACTCTGTGTGTGCGTGACTTCCCTTCGCCAGCTTTTCAGCGCGCTGGAGCGGGAACAGCTCGTGCAGGTCGTGGCTCCTTCGTACAGCTCCACGTTGATTCGATTTGAGCACCGCTTCGCTGCGTTCCGGGCGATCAACTTCCCGGCGGCATTGACGCACGAAGACTACAACAAGAACAGCGATTTCTCTCCGTACAAAGTGGATTTGATCTACAAATCGGCCGAAGAGTGCTTCAAAGTGGCGCGTGCCAATGGCGAAGAGCTCTTGAACAGCGACGAGATCAATTCTGGTCCCAGTCGCGTCAGTAGCAGCTGCTCCGGAGAACACGCGAGCGTGATCCATGGCGCCGAGGTGGAGGCACTGATGAAGGTCGCGATCTCGAACGCTGTCAACCTCATTCGTCGAGACCAGTCGCAAGCAGCTGCGAGTGCCGCGAAGTCCAAACACGAGAAGAAGAGTCACAAGAATGGTTCGACCTCCGCCTCCACAGCGTCGTCGTCGTCGTCGGAGGCGCAACTGGACTTCTCGGTGCATCCTCACTTCCCTGTGGTGGTTTTTCCGGAACGGAAAGCGTAAGAATCCAGCGTGTGAGTTAGAATAGTTTGGAGAACAAGAGGGGATTTTGAAAACGGTGTCCTTTCTTGAAGAGAAGAGACAAACAACTTGGTTTTTGAAGAAGAAAAAAAGAAATCAACAAAACAACAAAAACTCGTATGCAGATGCGACGAAGCTGCTGCAAGCTGCCACCCTTCGTTAGCTTCGGTGCTCAAAAATTTGCAGGATACACACTGGAAATGCTTTACACAGAGGCATTGGACTTGCTGCGCGTCGGTTGTTCGCCTGCTGCTGCACTTACTGCTCCTTCTTGCTTCCTCGCTCTTGCGCTTCGCCACCCTCTTGCTCTCGCTCCTTTCGCTTCTGCTCCTTCGCTTCGTCTTCTTCAATCTGGTCCAGCAGCACCTTCGCGGCCAACAGTGCGATCACAGCGAGGATGCAGACCGTGATGCACGCCAGGACGCCGTAGAACGCTGGGTCTCCAATGAGCGCGACCATGACGATGTCCACCCAGCTCTCTGGGGGGCGCGCAAGCCGCTCCTGCAGCTTCCGGTTCGCGTCATTCGCATCTCCCATGTTTGTGCACTTTGTCTGCTTGCGAAAGCATGATGACGGTTTCCTGATCCTCGATGTCACTATTATGGCACTATTCGGAACCATCCAATAGTAGACTCCGATGACGTGGTGTCACTATTCCTACGAGGGAACATTGCCAATCAAGGAAGAAGCATCATTTCTCGATTTCTCCATCCAGCAGCTCCTTCCTTCGCAGCGCCACAACGATGTTCGCAGCCCGCCGTGTTCTCGCCCGCTCTGTGCTCCGTGCCAGCCGCGCCGTCGGCGGTGCGCGTGCTGTCCATGTCGAAGCCAACAAGGCGTCTATTCAGGTAAACGAGCGAATGCGTGATATGCGACCTGCTCTCTTCGTGCTGTAACGGCGAAACAAAATGCGCTTGACGCAATGCTATGGTGCTGAGCGGTGTTGTCGTGGGCACTTCCTTGTGTCCTTCCTATCGCTACGCAGGCTGCGATTAAGCAAGAACCAGTGCTGATTTTCGCCAAGACGTACTGTCCGCACTGCGCGCGCGTGAAGGCGCTATTGAACGACTTGGAAGTCGACTTTGAAGCCGTGGAACTCGACGAACGACGTACGTAGAAACCGCATCGCATGCATTGGAGGAGGGCGACAGGAGCTGTGGTTGTTCATTTTCGTCCTTTATGCGGTTTTGTGATGTTGGCCACTGCATTCTAGCGGACGGCGCGGAGATCCAGGATATCCTGTTGGAGTTGACCAAGCAGCGCACGGTGCCGAACGTGTTCATCAAGGGTCAGCACATCGGCGGCGCCGACGCCACCGTCGCTCTCCATGCCGACAACAAGTTGGTGCCATTGCTCAAGTAGACACCTGCAGCGAGTGCTCTCGTAGACAATCGCTTGCAGTTTTCCCCTTCCTCTCTTTCATTCTTTCATCCTTCTAGACCAAGCAGAGGGTGAAGAGACAGGAATAGTAGAAACGAATCGATCAATACACGAATGAAAATGCGGTGTGGAGATGGGGGCACTCGCGGCTGTCTTGTCAGTGCCTCTCTGCTCCTTGTTTCCTCCGTGCGGTAGCAGGTTTCTCGCTCTTCTAGGACTGTGGCGTACGGAGATGCAGCAAGGCACTGCTTTCGGATCCGTGGCTTCATTCTCGGCAACGTGGAAGAAGATCGAGTGCACAGAAAGAGTTGGCGAGTGCTCTCTCGAGTGTGTGTGCATATATTTTTCGTTTTTCTCGCGTGTGCATTCTCGCTTGAAAGTATCGACGCTGATTGGCCAGAAGCACATTAAAAGGAGCGATTGCCATGCTACAGTTGATGCGAATCACCCCAATTGAGACGGATAATCACCCGATGTTGACGCCCATTCGACCAGCATTTGCCCATTTTAATCTCGCAGTTGATCGATCCCTCATTCACTTTTTCATCGTTCAAGATCCCGATCGACACTCACACCATCCTTCCTCTCCAACGAATCGCTGCAAAAGATGCTCGCTACCCGCCGCGTGTTCTTCGCTCGCGCTGCGCTTCGCGCCATCAGTGGTGCGCGACGTGCTGTTCACCTCGAAGCCAACAAACCCTCTGTGCAGGTACAACAGTGCATGCGATGCGTTAGTGCTTCAACTGCCTGGTGAAGCAATGGTCTTTAGCTGTCCAGTGCTTTCTCTCCATCACTATGCATATGGATGGATGGATGAACGTAGGCTCTGATTCAGGAAGCACCGGTGCTGGTGTTTTCCGAGGCGTTTTCCTCGGACTGCGAGAGCGTGAAGGTGCTGTTCGAAGACTTGGAAGCCGACGCTGAAGTCGTGGAGCTCGATGAGCGACGTACGTCCCATTTGTATCACAATGCTACTAGTGCGAGGAGGTTGAGAAGAAGCGCTTTCTTGGACTGTCCTTCACCACTTGTCTTTCTGTGCCTTGACCATGTTGGACACTCTTCTAGCGGACGGTGGCGACATCCAAGAGATCCTGTCGGAGCTGACCAAGCAGAACACACTGCCGAACGTGTTCATCAAGGGCCAGCACATCGGCGGCGCCGAGGATGCGATCGCGCTCTACGCCGACAAGAAGTTGGAGCCCATGCTCAAGTAAACAAGCATATGCACTGCAAACGAGTCGAGCCACGAAGAAGACAGCAGTGGGGTGAAGAAATACACAAGACACTAGTTTATTTGGCTTTCCTTTTCTTGCGGATGAAGACTTCTTTTATTCCGATCCCCCATTACTTGCAAAAAGGCTCTTTCTCTACACAGATGTGGTCGGCGGACAATCGTCAAAGTCGCCAATAATCATTTCATCTAACGCTCGTCCTGCCCCCACCATGGGGTAGCAGTGCTCGTGCTTCTCGACGAGGAACTCCCCGATAATCGGTCCTTCCGCGGCCAGGAACTTCGCCATCGCTTCTTCCAATTCGCTCTCATCGGAACATCGGATCCCCTCGCAATGCATCGACTCGGCAAACTTGACAAAGTCCGGGTTCTTCATCGCCGTCGCCGAGTACCGCTCTTCGTAGAACAGATCCTGCCACTGCTTCACCATCCCCTGGAAATCGTTGTTCAGGATCATGACCTTCACGCCGATGCCGTACTGCGCGGCCGTCGCCATCTCGGTCAACGTCATCGCGAAACTGGCGTCGCCATCGATGTCCACGACAAGCGAGTTGGGCTTGGCGACCTTGGCGCCAATGGCCGCCGGGAGACCGAACCCCATCGTCCCCAGACCTCCAGAGGTGATGATCGAGTTGGGCTTGGACCATCGGTAGAATTGCGCGGCCCACATCTGATGCTGGCCGACCCCAGTCGAGATGATCACATCGTCCCGACCCTTCGTCTGTGTGTAAAGTTCTTCGATGACGCGCTGCGCCTTCATGGGAGCGCCTGGCGCAGACGCACGGTATCGGAACGGGTACCGCGCTTTCCAACCCTGCAGCTTCTTGTGCCATTCGGACCGCGGCTTGCTCTCGATCTTCGGCAGAATCTGCTGCAAGTTGTACTTGGTGTCCCCGATCACCGCGACCTGGGGTGTCACGATCTTCCCGACTTGCTTGCCTGAGATTTCGAAGTGGATGATCCCGCCACGACCTTCCGCGGCAGCGCGCTTCGCCTCAGGCGCGAAATCCGGCACGCGACCCGTCACACGGTCGTCGAAACGCGCACCAATCGCGATGATCACATCGGCGTCCTGAATCGCCTTGTTCGCGTACACGGAGCCGTGCATGCCAAGCATGTGCAGACTCAGTGGATCGCGTTCGTCGAATGCGCCCATACCCTGAAGCGACGTCGTGACCGGGATATTCCCTTGCCGCGCAAGCGCGCGAAGCTCTTCGGAGGCATGGTTGGCGCCGGCGCCAGAGTAGATGACGGGTTTCTTGGCCTTGTTGATCATCTCGATCGCCTTGGCCAAGTTCTTCTCCTGGTTCACGCGGTTCCCAAGGGTCTTGGTTTCCCCGTAGTACCCAAGCAACTGCGGCTCCGTCGTCACAGGGGTTTTGCAAAGTCCCGCCGTGATATCCTTTGGCAGATCCACAAGCACAGGACCAGGACGACCCGTCGTCGCGATGTGGAACGCTTCGCGGATGTTGCGCGCGAGATCCTTCACGTTGCGCACTTGCACGTTCCACTTGGTGCACGGACGCGTGATGCCAAGGATATCGGCTTCTTGGAACGCGTCGCTGCCCAGCACGGCGGTCGCGACTTGACCACTGAACACCACCATGGGGGTGCCGTCCATGAGCGCGTCTTGCAATGGCGTGACGGTGTTGGTCGCACCCGGACCGGAGGTCACGAGCACGACACCGGGTTTGCCCGTGGCGCGCGCATACCCCTGCGCCATGTGACCCGCACCCTGCTCGTGGCGCGTCAAGATGAAGTCAAAGTGTTTGCTCTCGTGGATCGCATCGAACACGGGCAAAATCGCACCGCCAGGGTACCCGAACACCACGTCGACGCCCAAATCGGCGAGCGTCTCGTGGAAGATCTCGGCGCCGGTCTTCCCGATGAACTCGTCTGTCATCTTGGGCGTGCGCTTCGCCGAGTCCGTGTGGTCACTCGTCGACAACGCGCGCGTTTGGAACGCGGTGCTGGACGCAGCAGCATGGAGCGTCGCTTGCAGCGCGCGCTTCGAGAGCAGACGCAGGTTGGCGTCATTGGCACGGCGGGAGGCAGCAGCGGAGCGCAGCGCGCGGGAGAACTGACGGCCGCGCAGCATCGTGGTAGCGAATCCAGATATGGTGCTCATGCAAAGAGCGAGCCGCCAGAATGAGCGCGCAATCCCACGTCCCTAGAAGAGCTCCACTCCTGAAAGCTCGTGCGGGTCGGATCCGAAACCCGCGGGTCGTCTTGCCGCCGGAACGCCACTGTGTTCGTATCGGAAACCGTCCATTTGCGCAAACCGAGACCTGCAAGCGAACCCGCGGGTCCGAAAACAGCAACAAAACTGCATGTGGTGAGCAAAGCGCTGGTTGCGCAAACCGGGTTATCTGCCAACCGATGCTTCAGAAAGTGTTCGCGCAACCTTCCAGCGACTTTGTGATGCAACGAGCGCTATGGTTGGTGGAAAAAGAGGAGAATGATGTGCGATTGGCTGAAAACACTGGACCAGCTGGCAGCCACAAGAACCACCTCAGCCACCACAAGTCACACATCGATGTGTGACGCGCCGTCCGTTAAATAATGTGACGCGCTTCAGGAGCGAGAAGGGGCAGTCGAGGAAATCGGAGATACCGAGATGCTGCGTTTCGCGAGATCGGGTAGCGCTGCAACTGGCTGGATCAAGTGCACGCTCGCTTCCAGCGCTTTAGCACTGCATCGATGGACTGCACGTCTCTGTTCGCTTTCCCTGCCAAGAGCAAATGGCAAAGCAGTACTGCGACATCGATTGCAAACCAGCTGACAACAACACCACGAGCGCTCTTTGGACATCTCATGCTTCGTACTGCATTTGCTCGACAGTTTCCTGCTCGCTGTGTGGTTCTCCCTGCTGCTGTGTCGGATCAAGGTCGTGGACACCACCGCGTTCTTGCGGACCTTCCTTTCGACCCGACTGTCTTGGTTGAATGTCCAACGCTGAAAGTCTCATCAAGGTATGCTCCGTCGATGCTGAGCATGTGAACGCGCGCGTTCCCAACACCGCATTCGAACTCGCGTGGATGTGTGGTGCAGGGAGCCAGCAAGCACCAGGTGATGGTGAGAGTGGCTGCCGACGCCAGATCATGCGCTGCACATCGAGTTTATACACTATTCGGTCATCTCCCCGAGGCGTATACGTCTCCGTCGCGCCATTCGTCGAATAGGCGAACCCACCAAAGACTATCACAGTGCCGAATGCATAGAAAGACTCGAAGAGCATCCTCTCCGTCGGTGTCGTCAACGTGGCCACATGGGAGCTCACTCGAGGCGTGGACCAAATCATCGTCGCCGTGTCCAGGATGTGGAAATCCATGAGCTTCGCCCGGTCTTGGAGCGCGTGCGTGCTGCAGTCCTTCTTCTTCTTTGCTCGGACTCGGTGTCCACCGATTACAGCGATTCGGTCGTCACCTAGCGCCAATATCGTCATGCCAAACCGAGGCGATGGCGGTTTGCCAACAGTGTGGGGACTGATCCACGACAGCTTTGGTTTGGGTCCCTGGAGTGTGCTCGACAGTGCCGGCGTTGCTGGCGTGGATGCTGAGGACTCATTGAACAGCAGGAGTTCTCGTAACCGAAAGGCGTGGAGCTGCTGGAGATCGCCATGCACAATCACTTCGGATTTCCCACCAAATACGTAAATGCTGTCGTCGTGGGCACAATGGCACGACGAATGCCAATAGCGCTCGATGAGTTTCACATCGGTGTCGATTGCAGTCCACTGCCAGCGGATCAAGTCCAACACGAACGCATCGTTAAAGATCTGTCCGTTGCGTCCGCGACCGCCAACCACGACGACGAAATGAGGCTCCAGAAAGACCGCAGAATGGTCGCTGCGCTCTCGCGGCACCTTGCCGCCGCATTCCTGCAGTTTCCATACACAACTCTCGATGTCGTACGAGTACACGCCATTGGAGTACGTGTAGCGCACTCGCTCCAGCTGCATGGGATCTTTCAGCACGGCAGCAGGCAGCAGCCTCGTCACGTCCCGAAGCAGGCGTCCGCCGAACAGGATCAGCTGCTGTTTCTCGCTCTCCCCGCCTGTGACTTCTTCGTCAACCCCATCGCTGTTACCACGCCAGCAGCACAGGGTGAGCGAGTTGCCTTCTCGCTTGCACGGCACCGAGATCGCGCCAAGACGGTCGAACGGCTTGGCGTCCAGTGGCGAAGTGCTGCACGTCACGTGAACGCCGCCATGCTCGATTTCGTCCAGGAAGGCGTCAAACTCCAGTGGAACCGACGCATCACCTCGTTGGTTCCTGCTCTTCCTCTGCGCATATCCCTCACCCTGTCCGCGCATTTGACTCTCCAGAAGCGCTCGTGCGTTGGCAGCTGCCTGCTGCTCCGACAGCGCTCGTGCACGCTGTTCTTGCGTCCGCGATGCCTCTTGCGCTGCTCTTTCGCTGGCCGCTTCGAGCTGTTTCTGCTTTGCGGTTTCCATTTCGCGCACGCTTACCAGCTGGCTGTGCCTTCGCTGCTTCCATTGGCGTTTCCGAAACGAGTCGCACTTGGCGTCTGGGTCGTCTTCCAGCTGCGTATCGACGCGTTCAACGTACATGCATCGCTCCACCTGCGCTCGAATGGACTCTCTAACGCTGTTCTCGCTCTTCATATCGCGCATCTTGATGGGAATGCGACTTTGTGACGCTTCACCAAACAACTCGTTTGTGTGACCGACCGCTAAACTGGGGTTCGCCAGTTATTGAGACTGAGCAATCGACCTCTTGCTGCTCAGCACTTGACGTTTTCTAACCTTTCACCAATATCGTCAGCGCCGCATCTCGTATCCTCGACGGAGAATCTCTCGCTTCGACAACTCAGCGAGGTCGTTCACTGCCAGTTGGCGAAACTCCACGGAAGACACAGGACGAGAGAGTGAGGGAGAGCATGCCACGAGAGACTCGGAAGACGTCGCTCGGGAACATCTTGGAGGCAGCGGAGGAGAGCAGCAATGCTCGCGTAGCAGAACTCGCTCCTGCAGTCGCCTCTCTGCCACCCACTGCAGCGACAGCAATCGCAGCTTCAACGCATCCCCGACGACACTCCTTCGCTGGTCACCCCATTGAGACTTCTTCGTCGCCTCCAAGTGGCAGCCCAGTGCTGTTTCGCTCCGTGCGCGAAGCGCTCGAAAGTGACTCGAAAGTGGCGGAAGATCCCGGTGGGTACACCGTCACGCGGCGAAGTCCTAGTATGCGTTCCCAGATTGCCGAAGCCGATGGCGCAGGGTACACGGTGATCCGCCGCGCTTCCTGCGACGGCGTCTCGGAAGTGCGCGGGACGGTAGCATCGTCGCCAACCACAGGAGCGGCAACGCGACGACGGCAGTCGAAGCGGAGTCAACAGGAGCAACACCGACATTCTACTGTGGGTCATGTCCAGCAGCAGCAGAGTCGACACGGCAAGAAAGAATCTCGCCACCACCACAACGAAAGCGCGCAACCTCACCAGCAGCCATGGCGACGCGATGTAGCGGCGCTTGAGACGGCGCCAGTCGCCACCACGACACGCGCGCGCATGGAGCAATTGGCGCTTCAACCCAATGATCTGGACGACGAGAAGAGCTCTTGGATCCGCGCATCTGAAGCAGCCGCGATGGTTCCGTCTGCTGCAGTGGGTACGAGTGCGACAAGCAGCTGCCTCTGGCTGCCTGATTCTGGTGCCACAGGTAGTAATCAAGAACCAGAGGAGGTCGACGCAGCAGCAGCGAACAAATCAGCAGCAACAGAGAAAGAAGAAGACCCACACGTCGCATGGAGGAACGCATCCATGTGGGCAGCGTCATCATCGTCGTCCTCCCAGCCGGCACCTACACCGCCTGCACCTACAACAGCGAATATGGACGCATCCCCGTCTAGCATTCCGACCGAGACGATGATGAGCAGCTGGCTCGGATGGGACTCGCTCGCGAATGCGTCGGAACGCGACGGTTTGTGAAGTGGAGAGCGCGGGATTAAGTGCATTTGGAAGCGAGCGTTGTGTGTATTTTGTCGCCGTTTGTGAGTGTGTGCGTCAACAGCGAGGTTTTACGGAGAGTGCAGCTGCGTTTTGTGGATGCGAACGTGCGTTTTACGGACCGAAACGGAGTGCAATCCTGAAGCGGATTATGTCACTCGGTTGTCCAATCGTGACCCCTGTTTCTTATCTCACGACGTAACCATGTGCAGCGTTTACTCATCGTGCGTCATCTCGCATGTGGACGATGCAGTGTCTTCCAGGATCCAATATGTCGGATCGCATCAAAGTATACGGTGTCCATTCCAATCGATCTTGTAACAGTCGAGAGTTGATGCAGCGTCACAAAGCGCAAAATATCAGCTGTGGAAGCGTCCTCGTAGAGGGTTGTGAACTGGATGCAAAGAGTGGAAGAGAGTGAGTGTAACCGCGAGGGTACAGTGTTGTAGGTACACTTTTCAGCACGAGTAAACGAATCGATCTGTCCAATCAGGTCGCTTCGTGGTGCAGCTTCCGAAACCTTAACAGCCAATCCAGGATGTCGATACTATGAGCAAGGCCACTGATTGGCGGATAGTGAGTTCGGTGTGGAGTTGTCTCAGATGGTTACGCACCTGAAAAGGCAAAGCGTAACTCAGTTCCGGAAAGAAAGCATGTCCAGGAAAAGAAAGAGCTGGCTCGTTGGGCATCATCATTTCGTGTGATGCACCCACGAGCAGCAGCGCCTTCATTTCTCATTCCTAGCGCTGCACACACAAAGAGAGAGAGAGAGAGAAATCAGGACAAGCGATGCTGGAGGCGGCGATGGAGAGCAGCTCAGCGGCGATCCTTCCCGAAGAGACCCACGTGCGCGTCGGCGAGAACGCGCTCGTGGCTGCGCTCACGTTTGCGTTCTTCTGGGCGACGTTCGGCTTGGCGTGGCTAGCGTCCACCAAGCTGGTCAAGGAATTCGCTGCGTTCCCGGCGGCACAGAAAGCGGACTGGTGCTCGCGGTATGTCGATCGATCTTTGTATCTACCGCATTGAGTCTTGCTGAGGAGGAATCTCACTGAAGTGATGTGTTGTGCTGCTGTGTGCATGCAGAGTGAACTCGACGATCCATGCGATCGCCGTTGTGGCCGGCGTTGGCGTCGCGCTGGCGTCGATCACGTGGGATGGCGATTTCCTCCCGATGAGCTCCATCCGATCGGCGAGCTTCATCTTTTCAGTAGGTGCGAGAAGACGTACTTTCATGGCTGCATCATGCGAACCCCGTGACGAAATGCCAACCTTGTGTGTATTGCCTTCATGCAGCGATTGGATACTTTCTCTGCGATTTGATCATTATCGTCATCTGGCCAGTCCCCATGCAGTATGTGTTTATCATCCACCACATTGTCGCCGTGTACGTTGATCCAGTGGCTTTTTCCTTTTCTGTATGCAGCACTCGCTATCGCCCTGTACTGACGTTTCGCTCGGCTGTATGCATATGCGCAGGGTGCCTTACTTCGTGAACAATTTCATCTCGTGCTGCGCTGCGTCGCAATACGGTCTCTTGCTGTACCTGCTCGTGGAACTGGCGACGCTCCCATTGAACGCGCGCGGGTTCATCGAGTCCGTCGGACGTGTAGATACCAAGAACCACACGAGATCGATCTACGTGACGTACGGGGTCTGGGCGATCACTCGCACGGCGCTTCCGATCTACCTCGTGTACGTGGTCTGGAAATACGCGTACCCATCGAATCGCAACCACGACGTGTGTTTGTACACCAACGTGATCGGCGCTCACGTGATTTCGCTTTTCTGCGTCGGCGTGTTTTTCTTCGTGCACACGCCCGAGATCATTGCACGCTGGAAAGCGTCCGAGGCAGCAGGCGAAGACGCCGACTACGACGACGACGAAGAAGACGGTGGCGCTAGCGCAGACCCACCGAAATCCTGCGCGGCGTCGCTGTCGATCTCGCTCTCTAGACGCACCAAAGAAGTCGCCGTGGACGACTCGTACGACGACGTCGAGCTCGGCGTCTTGCCTCGAAGCGCTCGCGCGTCCTAGCAGGACCGACCGCATGCTTCCCCCACCTCTTCATGAGCTCCAACTTGCTGCCAGGAATCAGCACAGTGCAATCGTGAAGGGGTACGCTCACACACAACCGTTTTCCTCACTCATAGCGTAACCGTTATCCCCATCTGTAACCTAACCGAACTTACTTAGTTGAGCACAACTTTGCACCGTGTTCTGTTTTGCTTGACAACGTATGCGCACTTAAGTCACAACATACAGGCCTGTATTGGGGGCGGACACGGTCGCTCGCTTGCTCGGTACTTTTCGCACTGGGAGGGTTTGCACCACGCAAAAGCGCAAAGAGCTCTTTCCGAGGTTAACGAAGCGGAAGATGCGACTCACGGCGGACGTGATTCTGCGCGCGCAGGTGGCCATCAACCCGCTCAGGGAGAGAGAACTCAGTCTGCGAGGTACTTGACCCGCCTCCCCTCTTCTGTCGCTCTGTACCAGTCACGTGCTAACCTCTCCTGTAGGCTTGAAAGTGCCAGCCATCGAAAATCTTGGCGTCACCAAGGTCAGTCTTTATATCCTGCATAGTGTGGAATGTCGGAAGGGGGTGCTAAGATCGTGCGGACGATGTGTGTGTGTGTGTGCTGACAGGACGGGTTTGACTGCATCGATTTGTCGGACAATGAGATCAAAAAGCTGGAGAATTTCCCACGCCTGAAGCGTCTGCGGATGCTGCTTCTGCACAACAACCACATCTCGAAGTTCCAAGACAACCTCGCGGAATCGATTGCGAATCTGGAGTATCTAGTTCTCACAGGCAACAAGATCGCGCAGCTCGCGGAGATCGACCGCTTGGTGTGCTTTGCGAAACTGGATACGCTGTCGTTGGGTGGGAACCCGGTGACGAAGCGCAAGTTCTACCGCGAGTACGTGATCCACAAGCTCCCGCAGCTCAAAGTGCTCGACTTTAAGAAAATCAAGCCCCATGTACGTACTCGAGTTGTCTGCTTTTTGTTTGCGGAACGGGTCGCGTGTCGCACACATTGGCTCATATGGGAGCACTCATGTAGGATCGCGAGGCGGCAAAGGTGCTTTTCCATTCGCTCGCAGGTCAGAAAATCGAGCAGGAAGCGCATCAAGAGGCTGGCTCGGAGTCCAGCGTTGCGACATCCACACAGGAGATCGGAAGGGTACGGAAGATGCGATGCATTCGGCAGTCGCAGTGTGTCGTTTCTAACCAACTGTCCTGCGTATTTACCACTGCTTGATGCATTTTTCAGGTCTCGATCACACCGAAAGCAGCGATTCCACAAGCGCCACCTCAAGAGCAAGCCGTCGCTGCGCCTCCACCCCCTCCTCCTGCTGCTCCAGTCGTTCCTCAGTCTCCAAAGAAGGCTGCTCCTGTGGCGAAACCCGAACTCCAGACGACTCCCGTGAAGCAGCAACAAACAGAAGCGACGGCAGTTAGTACACCTCCGCCTCCTGCCGCAAAGCAAGAAGATGTGGAAATGGAAGATGCGAGCAAACCGTCCGTCCCCTTCACGCCGTCCAAGCCAATTGAACAGATGACCGTGACCGTGCTGCGAGAAGAGTTGAAGCAACGCGGTCTGTCGATTAAGGGTCTCAAGGCGGAGTTAGTGAAACGGTTGAAAGACGCCACGGGGGCATGAAGCGACCGAGCCAACGAAGAAGAGAACGAGGTTAGTAGGTGAAGCAAGCCTCCAGACTTTCTGCTGCCAGTGTTGAAGAGAAGAGAGCGAGCGTTTTGACCTTGGAAGTAAGTAGTAGAGACAGGAAGGATATCACGGAAAGCTGACGAAGACGGACAACCAGATTCGCTCACTCTATGGATCGCCCAGTAACAAAGTGAATCGCACGAAAAAAGAAGAAGAATCCATAGTTTGCCTGAACGCTGTGAATCCTTCGTTTCTGCCACACGCATCGAAACGTTGAGAGGACGCGGAAGCCCGAAAGCGTGCATCGTGTAGTTTGGATTGCTTTGGTGTGTGTCTAGTACGGTGCGGAGCTGCGACTGAGACTCTCGGCGCGATCACGACGCGATTGCGCGACTTTCATGAACTGGCCATTCTCGTATTTGTACATGAGGGGCACACCTGCGTTGACGAAAAAGGCACAGTCAGCGCCACCTTCGACGAGTCAAGCCACTAGTACGGTCGTCTTACCCGTTGGCGCCAGCAGGAGACACCGCTCAGGTGCGCTCTTCTCGAGCTTCATCTGCTCGTTGAACTCGGCGTCGTCCATGCCGTCCAAGTGTTTCACGAGCGTGCGGATCACAAACCCGTGGCTCGACACCAGCACGTTCCGACCCGCTTGCAGATGCGGCAGGATGAAGTCGTTGAAAAACGGGATCGCGCGCGCATGCACGTCGGCGCAGGACTCCCCGTTGACGCCGGGGAACTTGGTCGTGTAGTCGTTCCTAATCTTCCTAATCTGTTCTTTGTCGAAAAGCACCGTGTGCTTGGACGACGGCACGCCCTGCAAGTCGCCAAAGTTGCGCTCGTTTAAGGCTGGCGAAATATACACAGGCACAATCTGGCAAATGCACGAGCATAACGTGAGAAGGAGTGGATGAGTGCGTCCGATGAGCTCACAGCAGCAAGGACAAAAAGCAGTTGGGCACGTACGAACTCGTAGGGGTTCTTGTCATTCACACCTTCAAACGCCGGGAATTCCAATGGAGACTGGTGCTCGACCACGGGCGTCTTCTTGCTCGAATGGACGCTCAGCGCCAGCGACACCGTCGACCGCGCGCGATCCATCTGCGAGCAGAACACGACATCGACCGGCGTGAACTCGAGCTTCTTGCCGGCTTCGAACGCCTCCTGGATGCCCACGTCGCTCAGTGGGATGTCGATCGAGCCAGCGTACCGCCAGAGCTCCTCGGGGTGCTGCGGCTTGCGGTTCCACACGCTCTGTCCGTGTCGGAGCAGGATGAGCATCCCGAAGCTCGAGCGCGGGTGATCGTCCGCACCAGCAGCAGCAGCACCAACAGCAGTAATCGCAGCGCTTTTTCCAAAAGGGGCGAGCTGCGACGACCACTTTGGGTCGCACTCGCTGCGCTTCTCCCAGTGGGTCACGTGCGCATGCGGCAGCACGTACTTCTTCTCCGTCGGCGCCGTGGAATTGCAGCATTCGCCGTCTTCACAGTCGCACGACTTTTGGCTCTGCTTCTTGCTCTTCGAGCGCTCGGCGATAGCGCGCTCGATCGCGACGCCCAGAGCTGTCGCGAGTAGCAGCGACGACGCCAGTACAGCACTCGACACTTTCATGATTGGTTCCTCTTCCCGCAGACGCAAGCGAGAGTGAGAGAGTGAGAGAACGAGAAAGTGAGCCTTCTCTGTGCTTGCTGAGATGCGCTTTTGGCGGCAACGAGTCCGATTTCCTCGTCTATAGAAAGCAGGCGTGATACCGGCGAGGTGGGATGCGCTCTTCCCC
>JAASGH010000381.1:0-14682 GCA_023334155.1 Globisporangium heterothallicum
CAACAACATCAACAACACCAGCAGCAACAACAGCAGCACCAACAGCAGCAACAACAGCAGCAACAACAGCAGCAACAACAACAACAAAATGCTGCAGCTAGTGGTCCCATTCCGGTTGCTCCGATTGCAGCGAACCCCGTTGTGTCAGCTCCGATGACCGCCGCCACCCAGGCGAACACAGGAGCGACCGCTCCGGCAGTGAACATGCCTACCCAGCAGCAGCAGCAAGCGCAACAGTGGCTTCAACGTATCCAGGTCCAGTTCCAAGCGCAGCAGCAGCAGTTGCTGCATACGCAGAACCAGGAGACGCAGCAATTACGCCAACAACAACTCAATCAACAGCAGCAGCTGGCTCAGCAGCAGCAGCAGCAAGGAGTCGCCCCTGAATTGCGTCGCCAACAGTTGCAGCAGCTTCAGCAACAGCATCAACTCGCGCGGTCGCGTCTGCAGCAATTGCAGAAAGGGAAGCAGCAACAATTGCAACGCAAGCAGCAGCAGTACCTGTTGCAAAAGCAGCAGCAACTGCAGCAACAAGGACAACTTGCTGCTGCGAATAGCGCTGTTTCGAGTGGAGTGATCGCCAGTCAAGCAACGCCAACGCCGCCTGCTATTTCGCTGTCGAATACCGCTTCGGTGCCAACGGCGGTTGCCCCTACTGTTCAGCCAACGGTGCCTACTACTGTCCCCGTGGCAGCTCGCGCCGTAAAGCCTGACCAAGTCGCAGCGGCGCAGGAGCAACAGAATCAATTGCGAGCAATGCAACGGGCAAAGCAAGCTGCGGAAATGGAGCACAGCGCGCTGCCGCACATTCCCGCTGCTTCTGTTCCAGCGCCAACCCCAGCACCTGCAATTGGTGCGAACAGTGCAACCCAATCGTATGCCGACAGACTCAAAGAAATGAAGCAAAAGTACTGGGACGATTTGGTTATCGTGTATCGTGAGTTTGAGCGGATGGTCAAGCAGAAGCCAGCGAATCAACAACAAGAGCGAATCAATACGTTTTTAGTGAACTTGAAGCGGATTATTGCGCTGCTGCAGCAAGATCCAGCGAAGGCTACGAGCAACAACAAGAACGATTTGGATCGTGTGGAGGCCCACATCCAAAAGCAAGTGTTGCCCATTTTAGAGAGGCTGAAGAACAAGTCGAGGGCTGCAGGTGGCACTCCTGGCGCCGCGGCTAACCCAGGCAACCCAGGAAACAATTCCGCTGCGCTTTTAGCAGCTCAGCAGCAGCAGCAACAGGAGCAGCTGAAAAAGCAGCAAGAGCAGCTGCGAATGGCCCAGTTGCAGGAGCAGCAGAAGAAGCTGCAGGAGCAGCAAAAGGCAGAACAGCAGCGCAAGCTGCTGGAAGAGCAGAAGAAGAAATTGCAGCTCGAGGCTGCAGCTGCAGCGGCCAAGAAGCAGCAGGAGTTATTGGAGCAGCAGCGAAAGCAAAAGCTTTTACAGGTTCAGCAGGCTCAACAACTGCAGCAGCGCCAGCAGCAACAGCAGCAGCAACTTCTCGCGGCACAGCGTCAGAAAGCGCTAGCGCAGCAGCAAGCTAACAATGCAGCACTGCAGAAAGCTCAGCAAAACCAGTTACGCGCTGGTCTACCTGGTCAAGTTGGTGCTGGAGTTGCGGGTGTCCAACAAGCAGTCGCGACGACCGCGTCGAGCGATGCGACTACGCTTTCGGCATCAATTGCTGGAGTTCCTCCAACAACGACTACCCCAACAGCTGCTCCTCCGGTGGTAGGTTCTTCGCGCCAGCATCCAATTGATATTTCTACTGCATCATCTCCTGGAGGTTCCACAAGCTCTGCACTAACACCTGCTCAATATCGTACGTTCAAGCTTCCTGACGCCCAGAAGCAACGACTGACCGCTCAGCATGCAAAGCTGCGGGAGCAACAGCAAGAGCTGATCATGCAGCAAAGCCGTGCGAAGACTCCAGCGAGCCAAGCCAAGCTTGCTCAGCAAGCCCAGCGCATTGCACAGATGATCAACAAGATCTCCCAGCAGTTGGTTCAGTGCAAACTCGCAGAAGAATACGAGCAGGCTCAGAACAAGAGCATGACTGGACCTTCGCCAGCGGTGTCCCAGCCCGTGTTGACTCCAGCTTCCGCGGCCGCGCTTGCTTTGAACAAGGCAAAAGCGATTAAACCGGAGCTTCCGAATGCATCAGCACCGAGCTCAGTCGCCATCACGCCGGTCGCATCCGCTGCCTCTACTCCAGGTCCATCACCTGCAGCTGCTGTGGCTGCCGCAGCTGCAGCAGCGACGAATGCTGCGCTTCTGGGTGCGAATAATGGTAAACCCGCGATCAGTGTTGCGAAGGTCGAAGTCCCTGCGGTTGACGCGACTGTTCCTGCTCCAGTCATTCCGACCCCGAGTGCTCCGGTGACTCCTCAAGAATCTCCCAAGATCAAACTGGATGCAAACTTCAAGTCGGTGGTTCCAGATCTGACGGGTCTAGGCGCTTCCGAAAAGCTCTTGACTGCCGTTGCAGCGTATGAGAAGCACAATCCGGAAGTGCTGAAGCGTGCCTCTGCTCGCTTTTCCCGAGTGGCAATCGCGATCGGCGCCAAGCTGAACACTTCCTATGTCGCGACGTAGACAGTGCCACCGTCTCCAAGTCGTGGAGATCGAAGCGTGGTGTCGCAAGTGGCAGCGCAAGGTATACATTTGTTTCCTTTTTAATTTATTGTATGATCAACCCAGATGTGCTGAGCCCAGATCCGCCCACTCCACTCGAGAAGACAAGGAGCGAGGAGAACGAGAGAGATAGAGAGGAAAGATAGCGTGGAGATTCCAATATGACCAAGTCGTTTCGTGCAAGCGAGAGAGTGTGTTTTTTTTCTCAGTCTGTTTCTCGAAATGTGACAGAGCAAATGAGAAGCTCCAGATCAAGATGGCTTCACTCCAAATTGCCTTTTTTTACCGAGTTGGTCTTTTTACCGGTTCTCCCAAATGGTTTTTACGATTTTTTGTTGTGTCATTTTTTTACGATGTTGTGCTTCTTTTGACTGGATTCCATTACAGAATATGGACCGAATGGCGTGTGGGCCACACGAGCTGAAAAGCTGACTTTTTATGGACGACAATAAACTGTGCAGTCCTACCGCGTATTGAAACCAAAGTGCCTCCTTTGATGGAGTTCAGCGTCGCATGCAATGCAAATCGTGTCATAGAACGCACTGCATGGACAATGCATCCTTCCTCCTCTGCACACCCATAGATCGCTGCATAGTGCGCGCATGCCGCTTGGCTCTCGCTGCAGTGCACTGACCGCTTCGTCCAAATATCGCTCCACACTCGGTTTTCGGGACTTGCTCGGATCCGTTCATGCGCTCCGTCCGCTAGTGAAGTCGGTCGGTCGGTTTCCTGTGCCGACATGTGCCGACATTCCTAGACTCTGTGCCGCCATTTAGGTACTCTGTAACATCGCCATTGCAAAAAACACCCGCACTCTCAAGCCAAATCGCTCCAGCAAGAGGACGAACGACCGACACAAAACAGTAGCACACCAGGAGCAGACAAGCAACACGCACGGACCTTCACGAAAGCGACGAAGAAGAAGAAGAAGAAGAAGAGCAGCTCTAGTCCTCTCTCTCTCTCTTATCTATTCCTCTAGCTACGTCTCCCGTCCCCCAACGCAGCGACGTCTTTTTTCATCCGCTCTCGGTGATTCACTCCGTTTGTTCCCCGGAAAGAGGTACAGTAGGTAGTTTGATTCGTGACCTGGGAGATGGAAATGCGTCCGCTGACGCCACTCTGTGTATCTATCCGTGGATGTGTATGTGCTTGTGCTCAACACGCCGAAGCAGCAGGTTGGGTTTCCATGTCGACGATACTTGTGGAGCAGCCGCAGCCACCGTCTCACCCCGTGGCGTCCGTCTTAGCGGAGGCGACGACGACGACGTCATCGCCACCGCCGCCACCGCAGGATGCAACGCCACCATCAGAAGTGGATATGGATGCAAAGAACACGACTTCTCCTTCTCCAGGCATGGAGGAGGAGGCGAATAAAGTGCCGCAATCTCCTGCACCGCCACTGAAAGAGGAGCCAGCGGTGAGTAGTGTGTCCGCAGCGTCGGTATCCGTAGGATCTGCTGCGAAGGATGACGATGTTACGATGCAAGACGCTGCCAGCGCGGAAGAGGTGAAGAAAGAAGAAGAAGAGCAAGAAGACAGCAACGGTAGTGCGGATGTTGCTCGGGTGGTGGAACCACCTCGCGAAGGTACGACGCGGAAAGCGCAGTTGTCGCATGCGCAAAAGCGCTTGGTGGTGCAGATTCAGTTTGTCGAGAATGCGCGCAAGAGGATCCAGGACGAGTCCCACCCGGATATGCAGACGCGGCTGCGTAAACTCGAGCAAGAACGCGATGAGTTGCTGCAGCTCGCCCAGCTGCACGAAGAGTATTTACAGCACACGACGGCGGTGATCTTTGCGTACGAATGCGAGG
The DNA here is from genome assembly GCA_023334155.1 of Globisporangium heterothallicum. Taxonomy (NCBI): domain Eukaryota; phylum Oomycota; class Peronosporomycetes; order Pythiales; family Pythiaceae; genus Globisporangium; species Globisporangium heterothallicum. The sequence continues at coordinate 4,446 of JAASGH010000381.1, forward strand.
AAGCGACCAGCGAGTTCGAGATGAGCTGCGAAAAGCTGCGTCAAGATATGCTCGAAGAGATTCACCACGAGATGGAAATTATTAACGACCAACGGAAAGGAGCTGCGTCTTCCGGTGTGTTTTTGTCTGTGTTTGAGTGCTGTTATGGCAGTGGGGATGGAGACTGTGTGCTGGATTCTAGAGTGAGTGGACTCACAAACCTGATCTCCTGTGCTGTTTTATGCGTGTGATAACCGCGTAGCTCGGAAAACGACGCGCAAGACGCGAAGCACGCGTACAAAGAATGGTGAACGAGAGACATCTTCGTTTGCGCTGGATACCGCGCAGAAGATCAAAAAGCGCGTGGGCAATGTGTTCCAACCCCTTGAGAAGAAGTTGGCGCAATCCGAAGTGGACTTCGACTTGCGCGAGCTGAATGGCGTCTTTGAGTCGTCGAAGAAGCGTCGAATGGAAGCCGCGGGTACGTCACCGAATGCGGCAATTGAGAGCGACAATCTCCGTCCCAGATCCGCTGTTATCGTACTGACTGTATATGTTTGTGTGGGGTTCTGACCTACTCCGACTGCTGCACTCCGATATTACCTACAGATTCGGAGGACCTGCCGATCGTGAAGTACCATCGTGGCAAACTGCTGTACCGAGACTTGGTGTTTCAAGAAGGGGACGAAGTGTTTGTGCAGAACCACACGACGGGCAGCGGGTACATTGCGATTCTCTGCGCGGTGACGTCCACGGAAGTGTTTGTGCTCTCGGAGAAAGGCAAGTACTACCGCGTGGTGATCGCGGACTTACGGCAGGGCAAGCTCGAGCTGAATCCTTTGACGGGCGAACAAAGCGCCGCATTGACAGCTAGAGAAGAACGAGCAGCCGCGGCGAGTTCGTAGGACTTATACACCCCCAATTTTAATCAAGTGCGAGAGAGAGAGAAAAAGAGAAGTAAACTGTGCTGTTCTATTGTTTATTCTTGTATTTCACTACCCCCCCTGTTGCCACACAGCATACCTGCTCACTCATTGTAAAGTGTGCAGACTTGTCGGTGGTGACGATGGTAATAGCTCTGCACCTTTTCCGCGTCTTTACGCAGAGGATTCCGTTGCAGCAGCAGCTTCTTTGGCGCGCTTGTCCGCGAGGTATTTCTCGGCGGCTTCACGTTTTTTCTTGTCTTCTCGGTCCGCGTACGTCTCTGGCACAAACAAACCGACACGCTTCGCCGAGCGGTTCACGATTTCTTGACCCGTGAGCTTCTTTTCGGCTCCGGCATCCAACTCCCACAAGAACTTGTGTAGCAATAGCAAACCATAACGAGCGCACAGTAACACGTTAGAAAGAACATCAAACAAATCAAAAACAAACACGGAATGGAAGCGTGGTCGTCCAGTAACGCACTCGTTGCTCTTGGACACCGTTGAGCAGCATCAGATAGTCCGTGGCTTCCGAGCGGTATGCACGCATCTTATCGCGATTGGTCTCATGTTGACGAGCGCGGTACTGCAGTAAAGACAACAGAGACAGCAGCCACCTCAGAATAAGCAAAACACAAGGAGTCTTTCGATGCGTGGCAGTGTCGCATCAACGTTCCGCGAAACGGTGCAGCTACGTACGTGCGAGAGGATCTGTTGGGACCAACTGCACTGCTGGATGCTCGCCTTCGAGCTTCGCTTGCGCGCCACACGCAGCAACTCGCGCAGGTTCTTCACCACCTCCGTCTTGGAGCCGATGCGCAGACCTCCTCGCGTCGCCATTTTTGAATCGATTCAGGCGAGTTGGGGTTTCTGATCGTATCGCCCACACATTGCACAAAAGAATGATCGGCGCCAGGAATAACGTGTCCCACACCACCAAATGTGCTCACATAGCGTGGGACACCCTTTTCACGCATATCATTCTGTCATTGCCTAGATTAGCGACATCCGATGTTTCTATTCGCACTTTGCATGGCAATCGATGCGAAACTCAAGATGCCGACCATTTCCATTGTGCCAACCATGCGAGCTTCTTCAGCTTGAGCATCTGATGGCGGTTTGAGCAAAAATGGACCCATTTGTTGACGTCCGTGTGCAGTCTGAAGAGCAGATCCGTTCGCCACGATCGTCGCAGTTGCGGCATCGTGCATGGACTGCGCCAATAGCGGACGGATTCCATGCACGTCTTGGACAAACTCGCGTGCAGGTAAACGGCAGCTCGATGCAGGAATGCGATCCAATCGAGGATGGACATTCAGTTCCGGTCGCCTACTGTCTTCATGGCGACGAGACATCCCAGAATCGGGATGTTGAACCGGTCGAGCATCTCTTCGACGCGATTCGCTCTCGTGTTTGCGTCAACCTCGCACTCGAAATAGAGACACCATCGACTTGTCTCGGTGCTCCCATTGGTCCATTCCGTCCACCAATCATCGCGAGCGTGTAACGACCTTGTGCAAAAACGCACCGATCCCTCGTAACTCTATACCCGGCGTACTTCGATGCGATCCGTATCGCGCACAGAACATTGCATGCGCTTGAGAGGGACTGTACAAGTGGATGCGTGGTGTGTCGATGGCGTGGCGCATGAGTGCTAATCACTCGCTGCTGCACGAGATTACGATTCCGACGGCTGAAGACGGGTTTCTCACTGCTTTTTTCGTCCCGAGCGAGCTCGACTCGGCGTCTGCGGTTCGCTTCGCATTGCACCCTTTGCACGCCGCTGATCACGAATCACAGCCCCACCCTCCTTCCTCCTCCTTTCTCCCTCGTCTTGTGAAGCGCAAGAGCTCATTTCTCGAAAAGCTCCATTCCAGACACACTCTTCAGAACGAGCAAGATGACCAGCACCACGTCTGCCTCCAACGGTCACGCCAACGGCCATGTGAACGGCATCGGCAACGCCAACCCCCTCGCTCGCAATGCTGGCACGTCCTCCATTGAAGATGCGATTGTCGCGATGAAAGCGGGTAAGTTTGTCATCGTGATGGACAATGAAGATCGCGAGAACGAAGGCGATATGATCATGGCGGCCGAATTTGCGACGGAAGAAGCGGTTGCGTTCATGCTGCGTCACACGACGGGGATCATCTGCGTGCCTGCTCTTCAGGAGCGTATCAATGAGTTGCAATTGCCATTGATGGTCGAAAACAACACCGAAGTGCACAAGTGCAAGTTCACGATCACGGTGGACTTGCGCGAAGGCAACTCGACGGGGGTGTCTGCGGCCGATCGTGCGAGAACCATTCGTGCGTTGGCTGACCCTCAAGTGCAAGCGCAAGCGTTCAACCGTCCTGGCCACATCTTCCCGCTGCTCGCGCAGGATGGAGGTGTCTTGGTGCGTGCTGGCCACACGGAAGCGGCTACCGATCTTTCTCGCTTGGCTGGCTCCAAGCCAGTTGGCTACATTTGCGAAATGAACGACGAAAACGGTCGCATGATGCGTCGACCTCAGCTGGAAGAGTTTGCGATCAAGTACGACTTGCCGTTGATCACGATCTCCGACCTCATCCGATACCGCGTGCGCACTGAGAAATTGGTTGCGCGAAGAACGGCAAAGGAAGCGTCGATCCGCAGCCAAGTGGTCACCCCGCATGGCCAGTTCGCCGCTTTCGAGTACCAATCCCTGATCAGCGACGCGCAAACGTACGAAGTGCTCGTGTACGGAAACGTCGCGCAAGCAGCGGATGTTCCTGTCTATTTTGTCGAAGAAGGGTTCGTGCAAAGCGTGCATGCACAGTGGGCACAGAAGCACATTGTGAAGCATGGAGCTGGTGTCCTCGTTTACGTGAACGACTCGAAGAAGTTGCTCGAAATCTCCGGCGAACTCATGGCGCGACAGAGCATTTTCGGCATGGGCATGCAGATTGCCAAGGATTTGCAAGTGGCGTCGGTCACTTTGCTGTCCACGGAAGAGAAAGCTTTGTTTGACCCGCAAGGATTTGGTGTGGATGTGAGCGGCTTTGAGCGATTGGCGATTCCTTCGCAGTAAGAAGCAGGACGCACAGGGCTCGCAGAAACGCATGAGTAGGAAACCTTTTTATATAGATACGTACGCACATGCGATCACCGATGAGGACGCACGAAGTAATACCAAGAACGAATAGACATTATATCACTATCCAGCATCTTCTTGCGCACCAGGTGGATCGACACCGTCACGAATCGCAAGGAGTCTTCTCCTCTGAGTCACACGAGAGAGAGAGAGAGAGAGAGAGAGAGAGCAGAAAGTGTCTTCGAAGGATCGTCATGCATCGACCGCTCAATGCGCGCAACACCTCGACAGCAGAACGTCATACACCACGCTGCTTGCTATCCCGATTGAGTGCACAGTCTTCCCAATATTGACTGAGATGGGAAACGAAGGAGAAGAAAAATGCACTTTCCCTGTTCATAGGAGAAAAAAAGCGCGACCAGATGCTCATCAAATGGTTCAGCTCCACCACGACCGCCTCCATTAGAAGCCCGTCGATGCCCTGCCATTTGCACTATATCTCTATGACGATATGCTGCAAAAAGCATTTACTGTATGCCTCTGTACTGCAGAAAACCATTCGCCTGCACGAATGCATTATTTCGGACGTAAGAGGAGCCGACCCCTTACCCTGTCGGCTCGGCTCGAAGACGTCACTCCAAGACGACGAGGTCACTCCGATTCACACAGCACAACACGAAGTCGCGCCACTTCCTCTCCATCGACCGGTCCGGCAAGACACCTCTCTTGTGTCGCTTCCTGTCGGCGTGTGTGTGCGTGTGTGAGCGTCTCGACCTTCTCCCCTCCGCACCCCTCGCTCCGCTTGTGGTGTCCGCGCTGAAACCGGCTTCGAATTGGCCACGACCCACCACTCGAATCAAGATGCTCCGAAGTGTGCGCGCCGTGACGCTCGGTCTCCTCGCGGCGATCTGCGCCACGAGCGTGTCGAACCACAAGGGCGGCAGCAGTGCGCTCGTCGAAGCGAAGATCGACCCGAACGACAAGGGCGAGCCGCTGTTCCCTGAGGGCCACCCGAACATCACGTTCCTCACGGACGACAACTGGGACACGTGGATGGAGAAGACCGACAAACCGTGGCTCGTCGATTTCTACCACCCGTTGTACGTATTCTCGCTAGTTGCGTCGACTAAAATGCGCGCCGCTGTGCACTGACTGACTGACCTGCTCCTCCTGCACTTGCTGTAGCTGTCCGCATTGTAAGCAGTTTGTGCCGTCGTTCCTAGAGATCGCTGCGTACTACAAGGCGCAGGGCAATGTGTACGTCGGTGCGATCAGTTGCATGGACCACGTGAAATGCCGTCGCGTCGGCATCAAAGGGTTCCCGACACTGATCACGCTCAACTTTGACAAAACGCGGCCAAAGGTGGAAAACAAGCGCGTCGTCGGGACGCACACGATCCAGGAAGTCAAGGATTACGTGAACGGCGTGTTCATGGAGGCGAAGATCAACGAAACCGGTACGCAACCACCGAAAGATGGCTCTGCTGCTGCTGCTGGCGGTGTCACGCTTGCTCCCAAGACTGAGGTCAAACCTGGTGAGCAATTGCGTAGTGCGATCTGGGAGGAATCCACACTGCCGATGAACCAAACGACGCGTATCCAGGATGCGGGCTCGGCGTTCGTGTTTGGCTTGAAGCAAGGGATCTTTATGGGTCGCGAGGTGCTGGAAGATGTTGAGTTCGATGCGTTGAAGGGGTGGTTGAAGCTCGTGTCGCAGACGTTCCCGGGGTCGATCAACCGCAAGATCATCAAGAAACTCTCGGATCGCGTCGAAAGCATTGCGCTGCTCGACTTTGATACGTGGGATGCGATCGTGAAAGACTGGCAGAAGACGTCGGTGTTTGACTTTGAGTACGAAGAGTCGAAGCGCGATTTCGATGCGGTCGCCCACGTGCCCGAATGGCAGCGCCTCTCGGATTTGTTTACGGGCGAAGGCGTGTCCTACCGCTCGTGCGCGCTGTACACGTGTGGCCAGTGGAACATGTTCCACATGCTCACGATGAACCCCCCGGAGAAAGACGCACGCAGCGCCGAACTCATGGTCTCGGTCGTGGCGTCGATTCGTCGCTTCATGAAGCATTTCTTTGGCTGTGTGCAATGCCGCGACCATTTCCTGGAGTACAACACACTGGACAAGGTCAAGGCCATCCAGACCGCCGAGAACAAACCCCTGGCGTTGAAGCGCTGGTTGTGGGAGATGCACAATGCCGTGAACACGCGCATCATGCACCCGCAATGGCCCAAACCCGACATCTGTCCCACCTGTGGCCACGACGGCAACTGGGAGCTCATTGAGGTCGACAAGTGGCTCGGCAACACGTACGGGTTCCGAGAAGTCGTCGTCCCCCCGAAAACCGAAGCACCAACGCAAACGCCTCAGGCAACGCCACAGAAGCAAATCGAGCACGCGCAAGCTCAGGCATTGCGCAAGGTCGACGGTGCGGCGCTGCAGTCCAACCCGAACGGCGGAAATTACAAACCGAAGGATGCGGAGTTGGGGATCGAGAACGCCGCCAACACGAAGGAGCTCGTGCTCGATGCGAAGACCAAGACCGATGGCGAGGGTCTGCAATCGGCGCGTGCGCCACCCGTGTCGTTGTTTGCGTGGTACATTCTCCCGGTGGTCGCCGTCGGCGCGTACTTGCTGTTCGTGCGCTCGCGCAACAGCAAGCCAAAGTCGTTCCGTCAGTATGCTGGGAAAGAATAGAGAGAGCCTCGGTTTGGACGAAACGCATGGAGTCCACCCAAGCAGATGGAAACGTATTCGACGATAGTGTTGGCTTTGAGCAGCGTGTCTCCAGCAAAAGCGAGAAGATCACATAAAAACAAACAAAAAAGAAAGAAATGAAAAATGGTAAAGTGAACAATCGATGCTGCTGATGGCTTGTGGTGTGTTTGGTATTGAACAAAATTGATTCCCGAATATGGTGCTCGCAGTGGCAAGGGAGACAGAGGAGCTCTGTCTCTCCCAAGCGGAAACGCTTGCAAATATTCATGCTGCTCGGATACGGAATTGCTGGTTGACACTCTGTGGATCGCAGCGGGACAACGCTAGCTGCGTTTCTTCCGCGAGCACCCCACCGCCGTCATCCAGACACCGTCGTCCTTGGGTGTTGGCGGCACTTTGCGAAGAAATTGACGACGAGTCGACATTGTGTGCAAATTTCTGCACTGCGCTCGTTGGATCGCATGACTGGAGTCGCAGCAATGCGAAAGGCTCTGTTTGTCCGGCACTCCAGCAGAGACCAGGTTTCTTGACGCTTCGAAACAGTTGGTTCGCGGCGTCGTACCAGAACACGTGGCTTGAGGCGGAAGAAGGTTTCTCGCATGGATGCAACCGGAGCGTTGAGTCTCCTCCAGTGGCAGCACTCCCTCCGCTCTCATCGTCACCAAGACACAAGCCTTTATAGATCGACTCGACCACGAACGGCTTCTGGTTTGCGAGAAGCACGGAAGGGGAAACGCTGTATAGCGTGCTGCGTAGGATGATCTGGAACTGCTGGTTGCCCGACGCGAGATCGCAGGTGCTCACGTGGAAGCTGGAGCTAGTGCTCGAAGTGTACCCTCCCCCGTCATCCAAACACTTGTGGGGGTTCAGCGGGTTGCGAAACACCATCGTGAGGTCGTCGTAGACGAGTTTCTGGTTCGCGCTGCGCGCCTCACACATTGCCATTCGAAGCAGCGCTTTGTCGTCTGCTGCTTTGGAGTGCCAGCTGCCATTGTCGTCGACACACAGACTCGGATTGGTCGCGCTTCGGAGCGCATGCGAGCTGGAATTGTACGCGAACAACTGGTCGGCGCTATTCGGATCGCAGTCCATGAGGCGCACGGTGCTCGGGTCTTTCGAGGTTGGTCCGCTCTCGCTGCGGGACATACAAAGATTGTATTTGCCCACCACTCGCACCAGAAATGGATCGCCACTGCGCAATAGCGGGTGGTTGACCTGCCACATGGAGAGTTCGTCTCGGAGCAGAGGAACCGGCTCAAGACGTTGGGTCGTGCGGTTGGAAGTGCAGGTTTGCAATGTGAACCTTTCGCGATCGTCTTCTGTAGTGGAAGAAGAAGAGCGGGGATCGTTGTCCATATCCTCGCCACCATCCATGCAAAGATCAAAGTGTGTGCTTCGGAAAACGGAGTCGTCGGCAGAGAAATCAAACATTTGGTTCCAGGACTCCACTCCACACGGATGCAGACGAAGAAAGCTCGGTCGTGGATCTCTTTGTGGAGTCGGAACAGGTGCAATGGCACCGCTGTCGATGCAAAACCCGGGCTTCGCTGTGCTCATGATGAATTTGTTGAATGGATCGTAGACAAACACGGGATCGAGCTCGGGGTGGTCGCACGCCATCGACCGGAGTCGCGTCCAGTTTGCGTCGGTGCTGTTTGACCCAAGACACCGACTGGAATCGGCGACTTGGATCTTGAATGTACGACCACTTCGCAAGACCGAGCCACCGTCCGACACCTCGGATGCAACCTCGCCTGGAAGTGTCGGCATGGCTCCGATTGGGGTGCTGGCGGTGCCCATTGCTTCTGCTGGTGCGATGATTCCATCGCTTGAAAGCGACGACGACGGATCGTCTTCTCCGAGTTTCCGGTGCGCAGCGATGTACCCGCAGCCAGCAAACAGCAGCACAAGAGCGACTCCCATCGCATAGTACCGCCGCTTCTTCTTCTTCGTCTGAGATGCTGTGGCGGTCGAGCGGTGGGGTGATTCCGCGCCTCCTTCTTCTCCCGTTGTCGTGATCTCATCTTCGTCATAGAAAGTCATCGGACTCTCGGAGCTTTGCATCACCGCGCTGGTACAAGTCAAGTCTTCCACATCGTGCAGTCCCTCGACGACTTCTTCTTCTTCTTCTTCGATATCGATGACAGACCCATCGAGGTTGATCATTGTGTGCAAGCACGTCCGCTCGTCAATCGGTCAGTCCAATCGCTTCCGAAGGCGAGACCAGCGCAATGCAAGCGTGAGTGAGTCTACCGACTCGAGGTTGCGTCTTGAACCTGGGAGTCGCCAGGTTCGCGGTTTCAGATCGGAACCGCTGTGTCAGACCAGTCGGCAAACAGGTTGCAACGGGTGACAAAGCGCGATGTGAGGGTAACGACTTCTCCGAGCGACTTTGGGTCCTCGCGAGTGCTACTTGTGTTTGCGAGTGGTTGCTGGTTGTGGTTTCAAACTGTCAGAAAAGATTAGCGAGAAGGTTGCGCTCCACGCTTGTTTGCTCTCTCTTGATGTGTCCATGCCGCAACCTTGCCTCGAAAAGCCCAAGACACACAGCGTCTCGTGGCGCTTGATACGTTGTCGAGATTGCGTGAGTTCGCTGTCCCCATTCGCGTCAGACACTCGCTCATCAACAGCAATTATCGATGATGAAGGTTTATTGCTCTCATTCTGCACATTCACTGAAAGACTGCTTTAATTGAGATTCTTGAACCAATTGTGTGCGATCCACAATTGACCATCACTGTTGGGACACTCTCTCAATTATTATCAACCGAGTTGGATGTGCAGACATCCCGCGAGGTGTTCTCCTCTTGCTGCTAGCTCCTTTCACGACGCTGTAGTGGCCAATGGATACCCTTCGCGTGATTTAGTTTCAAGAAATTACTCTACTTTATCCTCTACCCATAATTTTTGTCCTTGCTGTCGCTGCTACCTCAGGCGCGGTCGATTGGCGAGTACTGGGCTCGACGCGAGCTGCGCTGTCGCCAGCGGTAGAGCGCCAAACCAGCGACACCGATCACGACCAAACCGACGGCGATGAGTCCGATGACACTGCCGTGGGTGAGCGAGAGAGCACCGTCGCTGCGAGTGGACGTCTCACTTGGAGGAGAGCCGGCAGCAGGCAGCGCAACAGTGCCAGGGACGCTGAGCAAGTGAGCAGCGCCTCCAAAATCGCAGGTCGCACCGGCTTCAAAGTTCGAGTGCCAGAACGCATTGAATGCCCAATCGCATTGCTCCTCAAGAGTCGGGAACCGCGAGTCAAGGTCCGTGCAGTTGACACTTGGTGTGCTGCAGGCGTACGCCAAGCCGTTCTCAAGCTCGTACTTCTTCACACCACGCTTGGCAGCGCACACAAACTCTCCCTTGTCTTCCTTGTCGCAAGCAGAGAACACGCCGTCTTCCTCGGCGTACGCTGAGACGTTCTTTGGGAACGCACCTTGACGAATCAGCGCCAAGAAGTTCCACTTCGTGCCGATCTCCGTCTTGAAGTTCCAGAAGTACCAACCGTGACCCAGTGCGAACGCGTTCAGCTTCTTCAAGTTCAAGTTGCGAGTG
>JAASGH010000382.1:0-14676 GCA_023334155.1 Globisporangium heterothallicum
CCACACGTTCAGCGCTGTTGCAATCACGGTCAAAGACAGACCTTGGGCTCGAAGACGACCACACAGCTTTCTTTCTTCAAGCGAGCGCATCACTATATAATTTCAAAAAAAGTAAGGTGACATTCTCGATGAATTAACTAGTAGTTGTTTATCTCATCCCTCACGTTTCTATTGCACGTCGCATCTGCTTGCTATATAGCAGTCGAGGAGCAACTTCCGAGGAAAAAGATCGTACCAACAAAGTTAGGCAAGCGACAATCTGTCTATCAAGTCGTTGACGATATCGTGCGTGTGTCAGAAGAAAGTCGAGCGCGTCCTCCAACAGTCGTGACTCAGGTACCATCATCACCAGCAGCAGCAGCACCTGGATCTATTCCTCCATCGGAGTGAACGACCGATCGCCATACGCTGCAAAAGCAGACCCCGCGAGCAAAGGAACACCGATACTAGCAGCAGCAACGGTGGAAGCTCCACTCGACGACGCACCACTGGCATTCGCCTCGGCAAGAATCGCTTCCGATAAATTACGAGCCAGCAACTTCTCCACTCGCTCTTTCAGCTGTTTGTTGCCAGTCGACCGGTAAAAGTCTTGCCGGTCAAACGAACGGTCCAGCTGGTGGAGATACGCCATGAGTGAGTGGAGGTACTGGGAAGAATAGACTGTAGGTTGGGCCACGAGTAACTTCTCGGCTTCTCCGAGTAGAACAGCGCGCAGCTGTCTTGGTGCTGCAGACGAGCTAACAAGCAAATGAATGCGTCTCGCTGCCTCTTGCAATACAAACCGAAGCTTCGTCTCGACCTCGTCTCGCTCGCTGTCGCTATCATCAACGCCACGTAGCTGTCGCTGCAACGACTCGCTGTCGTCCAACACTAGATAGAGTTCACGGTAACGCACCAGCCATCCCAACTTTGGGGTCTGCGCCATCTCTGGCTGCGCCTCCAGAAACTCGACCGCTTCATTCAAGGGCGACAACGATTTGGTTTCTTCGCATTTCTGTAGCACAAGGTCACAGATCGCATCCACGTCATCGAGGTGGTTGCCCCGCAGCATCCAGATAAGCGCAGCCCCGTAGGACTTCTCTTGACACACCAGTGCGCGTCGATACGCGATTTTGCGCTGCACCTGGGTGAGTCCTCTTTTATTTTGGCAGAAGGTCAATAGTCGATTTGCCTTGTAATCTGTCGGCACAGGCTCGCGTTCCAAGACCGATCGGGTCGCAATTAACCCAAGGCGAGGACAGGTTTCGTAGTACCCCACCGCGAATTGCCACATGCCATTGCTGGACCCAATGTCCATCGCGTAGTGCAGGAGGAAATACTCTTGCAACGAGACATCGATCTGCTCCAGCACTTCATCGGAAATGGCGTTGCTCTTGGTGAGGAGATCGGACAGATGGGCGGACATCCACGTGAACCCGAGTGCACTGATATCCTGGAGCGCACTTTGCACGTCGTACTCCAGAATCGCCAGAATGATGCAGTCAAAATTGCCCATCGCACTGATGTCCGCGTTGTACGTACGGAAGCAGTTCGCCATAAGGAATTCAAATCGATGCGCGACGCGTTTCGGTTCTTCTAAGAAAAGGCGCGCCATCATCAGCTCGAACCACGACGTCGCCTGGCGCACGAGAACATCTTCATCTGCCGCCATGATCCTCACCAACGTGGACAATCCTGGCTTCGATTTGATGTACGAATCCGTATTCACCAAATACTGGCATGCGTCATGCCAGTTCTTCCACTCCACAGGTTCTTGTGGATGGTCTCCGGCGATCCCCCCATCGGGGTGCAAAACCGCTTGTCCCGATCTTCCTGGCATACAGAGGAGCAGACGTTGAATGGCTTGGAACGACGAGCGCGTGGATGCACTCGTCAGGGACGCGACATCGCGTCCGAAAAGCGCTTTGTAGTTGGAGTGCGCGGCCAACAAGTTCCAGGCGCTGCTGCCACAACCCGCCATGACGAGAGAGTGCACGGTCGACCAAAAAGCAGGGTCCTCTTCTGGGTGGCTTGCATCTCTCAGCACTGCGCTTGCCGCTTCCAGCTGCTCCATGAGTGCGCTTGCGAAATGCTCCTGGAGCCATTGCGCGAGGTCGTAGGCGATCCATTTGTCATCGCGCGGACGCCGTTGAAGGAATAAAAGCTCGCACAAATGCCAAATCGCGAGCGACACCTTGAGTAAATCCACAAACTCTTCGTCGTCATCGCCGTCATCCCCGCTACCACCCGCATCTCCTGATCGTTGTTGCTGCAGCTCGGCACGGTCTTCAATCGCGAAAATGCACGTCTTGAGCGCTTCGCGGTACTCGCGACTGGCTTTCACGACCTCGAACGGACCCAATCCTCGGTCCGATCGCTTCTTGTCGTCGCTGAGGCGGTTGAGCCGCATGAACACATCGTAGGAGGTCCCCACAAGCGTGCGAAGCTCCCGCGGCATCTCGTCGCCAAAGTGCACATCGGCGCTGCTGTGAGCATCCAGGGCAGCGCTTGGTGTTCGGCTCCATCGACGCGCACCTTTCCCCCACGCCGAAGCCGCCGTGGACTTTTGCTTCTGGGTTTGCGGGGCGCGGAAGGCGCCGAACGCGGACGACTGCGCGGGTCTCTCCTGCACAGGGAGCTGCTTGTGCGCCTTGAGGAACTCGAACGCGCTCCATCCGTCGTCACCCGCCATTCCGATTCAAGTTGGTGTTCTCTGTTTTTGTGTTTTGTGTGTGTTTTTGTATTCAAAGGCGGGCGTTGGAGGAGAGCACGCAGTCGGTGCACAAATGCTCGTTCACAATCCACATTGGTCGTATCGCTTTGAAGAGGGAATGTGAACAAACAGATTGTGGCACTAGCCAGCAGCAATGCGATTGTCGACTTTATCGATCCATTTATTTATATCTAAAGCAAAAAAGGCGGTGCAGTTGATATGGTTAGCACTGTTTGAGGAAAGATGTCGCTTTTTTGAGGACCCAACACGATGAAAAGCAGCGCTGTCCGATTCATGGCGCCTCATCTTTCTCTATCTCTCTTTAATGATCTCCTTTGTGACGGCATCGGCGATCGCGTCTAGCTCTTGTTCTAGTGCGTCTGCTGGCGCCAGTTGATCTGGCTGCTGCTCTTGTCGTGAATCATCCGGATGCAACGCCGCCATCACCGTCTCGCGCGCGAATGGTGTCGTGAACTTGGTCTGGAAAAGCGATTGATGGAACCGATGGAATTTTCCCTGGAGATACAAACAGCATAGTTTGCAAGGTGGTGTGAGCATGCAGCTAACTAGTTTGCAAGTATATATATGTGTGTGTGTGTGTGTGTCTCCGCTGACTGACCTTGGCTCGCTCGGCGCTGATCGTGAAAACAGTCTTCTTGGCTGCGATGGCTTCGGTCGTCATCGAGATCGAGTCGGGGGTCGTGACGATGATTGTCGCGTTCGCGAGGAGCGCATAGTATGGGTTCTTGCCCTGTCCGTCCCAGATGAACAACTGGTCTGGGTGGGGGAAGCCGTCCTGGAGGTGCTTCTGGATGATGGCGACAACCTAGCGAACGAATGAGCAGACTGTCCGAATGAGCTATAACCCCACGACACATGGCACACATCAAAAACAAGTAGCAAGTCACTGCACGTTTGTCGGCGTTCGTCTCGAGAAAGTCACGAAGATGGACACCTCGTCCTCTGGGTTCAGTTCTTTATGTGCCATCACATCCACAAACTCGCTCGCCATTTGCTCCGCGTCCTCCGCTGTGAACGCAAAACCTCGACAGGGACCACCGATGAGCCACGCCACATGATGTCTCCTCGCTTCTGTACAGTGCTTCGCCAGCTCGTGTCGCCATTCTTCTGCATGCGCTCGCAGTACGTCGCTTTTGATATCGCACACCGTGCCGGTTGTCAAATGGAGCTGCTTCGGCAGCAGCGAGCGTGCGGTGCTTCGTGTGGGGAAGTCATGTCGTGGCGCCACCACCGCATCGAACCATGCGAGCGGCACACGCGGATGCTGGATTTGGATGTTGAACACGTCGCTTTTGCTTTCCGCCATCAGTTTGAGCGTAGCGCACAGCGCGACGGTGGTTCTTCCGCATCCGATGACCACATTGAGCGGTCGGTGCTTTGCTGTTGCAGCGTCGCTGCTACCCTTCCCGCGCTGCGGCAGTAGCTGCTTCTTGTGCGTCTCTGCTAGGTCGTACCCGAAAAAGGCATCGCCACGCAGACGTGCGATAGCCACGTGAAGCAGCGGCGGGAGACGGCGCGCGATCGACTCGCTGTGAAGTGGCACCCTCACGCAGCGGACGTCGTCGCTCGCTCGCTCAACCGACACTGCTGCGGGGTGCCTCCTCAGGCGCTCCTGCAGACGAGCACCGAGCGCCAGCGCCTGCTTCTCTGCGCCCGCAGCGGCGTTGCCGAGCACGAGGATCCGGATCGAGCGCGGTGCAGCGCGGGAGCTCGTCATGTCCAACGTTCGGGTTGCCAGTCTGCGGCGATGCTGGACTGTGGACCAATCGGAGCGAGGATCAGGAATTGTATTGGACAAATGCAAGGGGGAGCGAGTTGCCCGATGCGAGAATGGTGCGCAAGAAAGGATTGAAAGGATAAAATGGTTCGTGTTATTGGAAAGCAGTAGGCATGAATACAAGCTGCGCGTAAAAAGCATAAAACAATGCAAGAAAGCTCTCCGACCCAAGCAAGTAGCTACTCGACGTGACCCTATTCGTCGTCTTCGTCGTCTTCGCTCTCTTCTTCGGCGTTTTCGAGCCACTCGATGAAAGGCTTCAGCAACGCGTGCAATTTAGCCGCGGTTTCGTCCGTGACTTCCCAGTGCGCGTACTCCTTGCGGACACCGTTGTTGGCCCACGCCACCAACGTTTCTTCGTCAAGCAGATCTTCGTCGTACAGAAGCTTCAAGAGAATTGGGAACGACGACGTCAGCTCAGGGTGCTGCACCGCGCAAAAGTGCTCGCTCAGCGCAATGAGTTGGTACTGCGAGTGGTGCCCATCGATGATCTTCTCCAGCACTGGCGCGTACTTGGCGACTTGGTTGCTCGAGAGGAGTTGGTTCGTGAACGCAGCACGGAAGAAGATGACAAGTCGGTCCGTGATTGGAAGCGCAGTGTACGTCTGTTGACGGCACAGCTCGTCGAAGATTTCCGTTTCCGAGTGGCTTCCTTCCAAGAAACGTTGAAGGTTCGAGACCGCAGATTCGAGAGCGTTCTCGTCGTCGACTTCCAAGTTGTCCAAGGTAGCGACGAGCTCTTCATCGGCAGCAGCTTGCATAGCGGCACGAGCTGCAGCCTCGATGGCTTCGGCTTCGGCAGCACGGGCGGCCACGGCTTCAGGGGAAAGGTCAGTGTGCCACTCGACATCGTCGTCTTCGGCATCCTTGTCCTTGCTCTTCTTGCTCTTCTTCTCCTTCTTGCCATCCTTGTCCTTGCTGCTGCTCTTTTCCTTCTTCTTCTCCTTCTTCTCGGCGCCTTCCTCCTTCTCAGGTTCGTCCTTGCTCTTCTTCTTCTTCTCCTTCTTCTCCTTCTTGTCCTTGTCCTTGCTGCTGCGCTTCACCGCAGTGTGCTCCTTCAAGATGAACGTGGTCAACTTGTGGTTCATGTCGACGGGCTCGACGGCACCACACGCGTAACACTTGTGGAAGATCATCTGGCCCTTAAACTTGTACTTCGTTTCTGGAAGGCGGCATTGCGGGCACAGCACAAACCCTTCAATGTACTTCGACAAGTGGGTCTGCATCAACGACGCGTCAAACGCACCGTTCACAACCGCACGGTCGGTTTTCTCGTCGTACTTGGATTGCGCACCGAGCTCACAGCCAAAGAACTTGCACACTTCAGCCGCCGAGCGGTGCAACGACGTGCCGATGTCTTGGCAGTTGACGACCACCGTCTTGATCCCATTGCCACGACCTTCGATCTTCGCTTGCAGGCGCGGCATCTTGTAACGGTATTCCGGATCGTCAACCGATTGGGTTCCAGCAATGTTCATCGACGACATCTTGGCTCCTTCGTAGTAGTAGTTGTAGTTGTAGTAGGTGATAAAATGTTCGTTGCGGGCGGGGAAAGCAGTAGTTATAAGGTCACCAGGTACTTTTGCCGATGATGCGTCCACTTATTACTACACTTTTTTCTTTTCCAGGGTGCAGCAAAACTCGTTTCAAACTGATTCGACTGAATTTTCAAACGCATGCACAGCTGCAAAGAGCAAAAACGTGTGGGCGGGGCTTGGACGGGGGAGGGGAGAAGAAAGCGAACGCGTGGAGCGTGAAGCTGTCGGGGAGGCGGCGGCAAAGCGTGGGTGCTTAACGGCCAGCAATATTGTCTGTGGGAATGCTTCCAACTGACAGCGTTTGAGGGGAGAGAGAGAGAGAGAGAAACGATGCAGGAAAGAAACAGTCGTTCGCATTCTGTATTAAACACGAGGACACACCTTCCCATCGTATCATACAGCGCTCGACTTGACGGTTGTAGGACGACGGGTCATTCTTCGACACGGTTTAAAACTGTCCAGACACAACATGCAAAACGACTTGTATTTTTAGAGACCAGTCGCTCAAAGTGTCTGAAGGTGGCGAGAAGGGTTGACACGGGTTCTGCAACTGTTCCAACGCGTGTCGACGCACTCTCGATTTTCTTTTTAGCCAGTGATACAGCGTTGTGGACCGACTGGCGTTCTCATTGGATGAAACGCAATGCTCGATTATAATATGCATCGTTTTGAGTGCGGTTTTCTTTTTTCGGAATTCAAAATGGTGTGTCCATTTTGAAACGCACAATACCGGCAACGCAGCATGGCAGCCGACGCGAGCGCGATCTACGAGCGCTTCCTGCACACGCCGCTGAAGATCAAGCCCGCGTCGAAGGCGTCTGCGGAAGCGCCGCCTTCCGACGATACCGTGCGCGCTGCCGTTACTGCGAGAAACAGAAGAGAGGGAGAACCAGAGGTAGAGCGACCGGAGGTTGGTCTCGACGCCACGACAGCATCCCAGTTGCCGCCGCAAGTCTCGCCGACGCGGAAAGAGCTTATACAACTACACATCTCGAAGACAGCAAGCGACTCGAGCAAAGGCAGCACCGCTGGTGTTAATGGAGATGACGAGATTGTGGTGGTAGAAGGATCGTTCGAGAAGGAGCGTGACGGTACCAGTTCAGGGAAGACAGCAGGCGAAAGGAGCGTGGCTGCTGCGTGTCAGCGGAAAACGCACCGCACGAGCTCTGTAGTGAAGCCAAAGACGAGGAAGATGCTTTCAACTGCTGAGACGAATGGCGATGTCACTGAACCGATCGAGAGTGTTGCACAAGACCGCAAAACGAAGCGTGTGTCTCGGTTGGTCATCATGGAGAATCCGAGTACGGGGGGTGCTACGCTAGATACGCCAACAAAAGCAGCGCAGCCAGCGAAACGAAGCAAGAAGGCGGCAGCAGGAAACCCCGAAGGTGGCACTGAGAAAGAAAACCGCGCGCTACTCTCTGAATTCATCAATTGCATCGGCAGCGACGAGAAAGAACTTGCTACGCCCCAGAAAATCGCGATACCAGGGGGGAAAAAATCGACACGATCTCGCCGACCAGCGACCCCACCGGCGAGACGAAGCCGCCGGATCCAATCGAGCCAACCCGATGCACCGATTGACTACATCACCAGCGCTTGCGATGAACTGCTTGCAACAGACACAATCTCGGGTGCTCTCTTCTCCGTGGTCTTGAACTCGCTACGTGACATCCAGGAAGATCTCTCGCAGGCATGCGATTTCGATCTGTCCTCACTAAATCCGTTTCAAAGTGTAAAGAACGTTTGCATGGGCATCGCCAAGTGCGAAGAGCTCGCGCAATCCCAGAACAGAGAGATATCGAAGCAAGCACTGCAGCATCGACGGCGCGGATCCAAGTCGACGTTGACGAAGAAGAGCGTTCGATTTCAAAGCTTCGATCTCTCGTGCTTGAGTCTTCAGTATGTGAGAAACGTGCACACAGAAGGTCTGGTCGATAAAATCCTTCGGCATTATGATGGTATGATGAGTCACGTCCTCTCGATGCTGCGAAAGCCCAACCAAAACACCTCTGGCGACACGGTAGAAGCCAGGATACTCCGAGACCTGGTTGAAATGCTCAATGACAAGTCTATGCTGTATAAGAACCCAGATACGCTTGGTGAAGAGGCTGAGCGGATATACCTTGCGGCTTTCGGTTCGAAAGACCCGCATGCGCAACACGAAATCCAGACGTGCAGATCCTACTTCGCCAACGAGTTCCGGAAGCTGGTTGTCGATCCGAATAGCCCCGTTCCTTCGCCAACCAAGTTCCTCGAGAAAATGTTCTCGTCATTGGTGTCGTCGTCGATGCGATACAAGCTGCGTGCTTTGTTTCTGGAGCACGCACTTGAAGAATCGGAAGATGGACGAGCGCAGCCCAACATGGCATGCTACACCCACCAAGACTTTGGTTCTTCTGTGCATTGGGCTTTGCAAGAGTCACTACTATATCGACCTCTTGCGGTCCCGATTCTAAAACTCCTGGAGCGGAAAAGCGCTGGTGGTGCAAGTGATGTGATGAAGTATTTGAAGAAGGTAGAAGTGGACGATTTCGAGCACATCGAGCAATTCATACTAGCTCGCCGGTTCCTGCGGTACCATATCAAGAAATCGTACGAAGCGCCGAGTGCGGACGGGTTTACTGCCCGCACTTGGTCGAGCATTGAGCGGATTTGCAGGATTGCGAAGCGGTACGTTGTGCTATGCATGGTGATGCGTGATTCAAATACTGATTGCACACGCTCGTTAGGCATAACTTTGAAGACGAGGCGCATTTGTTTCCGCTGTCCTCTGTGAAAGAGTTTGTCGCCACCCTTGAAAAGCAAGAGCCCTTGCTTCTCCAGCTGGAAACCAGTTTGGGGGATTTCCATCAGCAAAAGCAAGGTATGTTCCTTTCGTCGGTGGATGTGGATTGCAGTCGGCAAACCGTTTTGCTCACTTTCTCCCTTCTCCGTGTTGCTTTCTTCCGAATTGCTTTATAGGGAACGATGCCAAACCATGTTTGGAATGCGGAGTCATTGTCACAAGGCAGGAAGCAGCAGGGTCCATTGTCTGCATTACCTGCGCAGGTCACTTCCACCTGAACTGCCTGCATTTACCACCCTCGTTCGCCCAATTCGCTGGTCAATACACATGTCCGTCGTGTTTTCTTGGCAGGAGAAGGTAACGTCAACAAAAAGCGGACTGGAAGTAGAAAACAAGCAGACAAACTTGATGTCGGAAGCACAAAAAAGGATTGCTATGGAACGATCAGGTAGTGCAACAAAAAGATACTGTATGAGGTCAAAACTCCAAGCCGCTGGAACAAGATCCCCACAAAAAACAGTCACAAGACGAACGCTTTTGCCATCATCATCATGGATCCGCCGCTCGAATCGCCTTCTTGTTCTTTGGTCGAGGACCAGGTTTTCGCCGTCCAGAGGGGTCGTCGCTGTAGACAATGTCCAACGGAGTCTTCAGTTCGCTGTTCGATTCCAAAGTTGCCGCATCCATCGGCCACGGCGTGAAGCTTGTCGAGTAGCTCGCGACGTAGTGCTCCACAGAGTTCTGCTTGATATCGTAGAGCGAATCAATGCGGCGACGGTCCAGCTCAGCGGCGTGGATGCCATGGACGCACGGAAAAAGGCGATCTTGCCATTCCTGGCACGTGCACTCCCAGTCGAGCAAATTCACATGACGCCAGGTGTCGTACATTTGCGGTCGTGTTTGGCCGAGCGATCGCACCATGTACGCTCCATTCGCGCAAGGGATGGACTACATTGTTAGGCATAAAGAGATCATGACATCGGCTCAGAGATACAAACGAGGAAAAGCACCGACGACAACAACAACACATACCTCGCAACGCTGACTGCCCTGCAGAATTTGCTCCAATTGAGCGTACCGCATCGGCACAAGCTCATGCGGAGATCGGTGCTCCACAGCTTGACGTCGATGGTGGAAGTTCTCGGCGAGTTTCATGAAATACTGGTTGAACGTCAGCAGCGGCTGTGCGCTTCGGACGGGCTCCTCCCCGAACCAGGTCGTGTGGCTCGGGCTCGGGGAGAACAGCTCTTCGTTGCCCAGCGACATCGAGAGATCACACGTGATTTCATTGAACGTTGGCTTTCGGAACGCTTCCAAGAAGGCGTATTTCACCCAGTTTGCCTTGTTCAGCCCATCGAGAAACTGGATCGCGGCTTCATTCGTGCGCAAAAGCTCCGTGCGCAGCGTGTTGAACTCGCTTTCGCTTTCACTGCGCGAGAGTGCGTAGATGCACTGCTTTTTCTCTTGCGTGAGCGGGATCTTCTTGCTCATCACCAGCTCTTCTTCCACGATGCGCCGCATGCAGAGGTGGTGGCTCGTGTGCGGCCATTGACTTTGTAGAGCAGGTTGGAGACCACGCGCGCGACCGGCGACGACAGCGTACTCGGTCAGATTCACGGTGTTCGTCTTCTGAATAGCATCCAAGAACCATTCCCAGTTCGATTGGTTTTCCTCGACGACCAGCGCAAGCGCAAACGTGATCACTTGGTCGTTGAAGTCCTTCGACATCGCCTTCAGGTACACGCCACAGATGGTGTCGTCGGTTTCCTCGTCTTCGATTTTCCCCAAGGTCGGGTCGGATTCTTGCCACGCTGGTGTGATATGATCCAGAGAGATCACTTTGCGACAACTCCTGAGGGTATGCAACGTCGCATTCGGGATGAACAGCGCGCGCTTGAAAACCCCTTCGTCTGTCGTCTCCACTTGGAAAGTCGATCCCGCATTCTTTTCCGCGACGACCTTCAGGTAACTCTCGAGGCGCTGGAACGACCAACGGACCTGCTTGATCCGCGCTTCCTGCAAGTGACGTTTGATGCGTGACGCCATCATGTGGTTGATCGTGTGGCCGCGACTGAGTAGGATACGCTTGATCATCTTGCCGTCCAGCCTCGACATCACCATGGCGGGTGCTGGGAATTTGTCCACTTCTTCGGTCACCATCTGGCACAGCGACTTCGTCGAGAGCGTGGTGTTGCGCTGGGTGGTCGGGCGTTGCGGTTCTTTTTTCATAGCCGTCTCGGTGGCCGACTCGTCTCCTTCGCCGAGTGGGTTGTTGCTCAGCGCGGCTTGCGAGGTTGCGCCAGGTGGCCGCCATCCAATGAACTTGTAGTGGTTGTGCAAGAAGCACGCGCGCGTGATTTTCCAAGCAGCCCCCTTGCCGTACCCGTTGATGTAGAACGGACATTGCAGTTCCGAAGCCGGGGTGTTCGGGTCAAAGAACTGCTGACCATGCAGTTTCTTGCATTTGTACTTGACATTCCCGCCGCCATTCGCACGCGTGCTCGACCCGGAGACGATCAACTGGAACCCGCGCAGCATCGCGAACTGCTTGCAGCGCTCCTGCAGGTTTTTCTGGGTCGCAAACACATCGGATCCGCATCCGGCCGATTTCGTGCCGCCTTTCTTCTCGTACGCGATGCCATAGTCGGACATGGACGGGTCGTTGTTGATCTCCATGTCTGTGCGCAAGAGTCCAAGCGCGCGAGCCTCGTTGAGATCGGTTTCGTCCAGACGGCTGTAGTTGGGACTGGGCGGTCCAGCAGGAGTAACAGCAGCAGCGTCGGTGGCGGCAGCGTCGGTGGCGGCAGCTTCGGGCGAAGACGAGGGAGATGCGGGCGACGCAGGGACGTCACGATCGGCGGCGACGTCCTGCATGGGCGGTGCTGCTGCGGGGTTCACATCGGGCTTCACATCGGGCTTCCCCGACACCGCAGCAGCAGCAGAAGCACCGGAAGAAGAAGAAGATGATGGCGCGACTGGAACCATGTTCGCGTGAACGGCGGCAGTTTGTTTCGTCGGTTTGACGCGCGTTCTCTAATGAATGACGTTCTCGTGAGAATGAACTCGAATCAGTACGTTGTGTGTGTTTTTCAAACGCAATAATACGGAAGAAGAATGAAGCGAAGGGGGGGAGAGAGAAAAGAAAGAGAAAAAAGAAACGAGATGGGGGATGGGGGAATGTACCGGTTCGTACCGGTATTTGGTGTCGGTTTTTGTGTTGCTTTTGATGACAATGAGAGCTCGCATTATCATTCTTGGTGGAAATGGTGATGATGATGCTGCTGCGTCGTGCGCTTGCACGCGTCGCTCGCCCGAATGCGTCTCGCCGTGGACTGAGATCTAGTGCGAATACTGGATCGAGCGCATCATCGTCTTCACCACCGTCGACTGCTGCTGCTAGTGGTGCGAATGGCGCTGGAAAAACAGCAGCAGCTGGGGAAACTGCTTCGTCCGCTGGAAGCGTGACGACTTTGCACTCGGCGACACCGGGGATCATGCGCATTCGCAAAGGCGGCGGCGGCGCGAACGGGAAAGTCGTCGAAGTGGATTCCACGATTGCGCGTATCATGGGCTCCGATTGGGGGGATCGCCGCAACCAGACCGTGTCGCTGCCGATGCGAATCTACTGGCTCGTGTTTGGCGTGGTGCTCGTGAACGGCGCGTACACGTATTTTGCTGGCAAAGACGGTGCGTTTGTGCTTGTACATGTTGTGGACACGCACTACGTGCTAATAGGGACAACACTGATATGTATTGGTCTTTTCGCGCATATTAGAGGCGTATTTGGTAGAGAAGCTGCAAAAGAAAGTGGACGAAAAGCTCGGCGTGGTCGAGACGAATGAGTTTGTGGTGATGGCGGACCAGCAAAAGCCCAAGCGTGCTCCAGCAAAGGAACCAGCTTCTGCAAACGAGGTCAATGGAGAGTTCGTGGTGCCGCCGACCTCTACGAATGCCGTAGCTGCGGACGCACCAGCTCGCGCGGCACCAGCGTCCGTGTTCTCGTCCAGTGCAGCGCCAACGACGATGCCGTTCTTCAGTCCATCCAGTGCTGCTGCTGCCGCGTCGTCGTCGCGCCCGAAATCGAAAGCCGACCTTCAAGCGCAATTGCAGCAGCTTCGTGGCAAGCAGCTAGCATTGAAGCAGGAGCTCCAAGCGGGAGAGAGCTTCCGTGCGGTCGATGACATTGAGTTCGACATTCGTCTGATCGATCAGCAGAAGGCGCAGGTCAAGCGAATGATCAAGCGACTATGAACAGAAGAAAACACACACACAAGGGGTGTCGAGCTGCACTCTGCGTATATATACTGGGGGGATAGACATGCATCTGATAATTGTATCGTAGCATATAGAGAAAGAAGAAACACGTTGTAGACGAAGCACTGTCCTCCGTTTCTGCCGCAGGAGTCATCTGGATTTCGTTTGAGCGATCGAGACCGCGCCACCGGCAGCGACAGAAACCACGTCAAGACCCTTTTCTTCAAAGAACGTTACTTTTTCAAGCACCGAACGGTTTTCTTTGTCTCCATGACCTGTAGCGAGGATTCCAGCAATAATGACAGCAGCAACAACACGTGAGGGGAGCCCTGGTCAAGAAAATGAGCCTTCGGGTATCCATATGCCGTACCGAGATTGCCGTGCTCGCCCCACCCACAGCTGAAGAGTTCCCCATCGTTTGTGACAACCAGTGCGTGCTCACTTCCACATGCGATCTCACGAATCCCAGCCTCGCTTGTGAATGGCACCGGCGTCGCGACAGACACGGACGCCAAAGCGCCAAGTCCTGCAAAAGCACACATGGGAGTCAGCCACATGCAAAGCGGATCTTCAAAATGATGCCAAGCGGCTTCTGTACCTAGTTGCCCATGACTCCCTTTCCCCCATGACACCAATTTCCCGTCCGACTCCGCTGTCAAACAAAGCGCGAAATGCCAACCGACATCCACCTGCGTTGCAACCAGGTTCGCTGCGCCACTGGCGTCTGCTTTCACTGGACGGGGGACGCCATCGACGTTCCTGCTGCTCGCAGTTGTTGTTGCTCGACCGAGTTGTCCGTGGCGATTGTTGCCGCAGGTGAACACTTCGCCACTCGAACTATGAAACACCGAGTGCTGCCATCCACAAAGCACGCGTTTGACATTGGTATTCGCACCAGTGCGAAACGCGTCCACAAGCGCTGGACGATCCGCAGTGAGCACCGCATCGCCAAGTCCCAGTTCCCCATTGCGACCACTCCCCCACGCGTACACTTCTCCGGTCTCCGTCGCTAACAACGAGTGCTTCCAGCCGCACGCAACGCTGCCAACGCGCAGTTTTGTGCCGAGAGGGAATTGCATCGGCGCGGGGCTACTTGCTTGCTCATGCGCGGTCACGGGACGTCCCAACTGATGATGCTCATGCGCTCCCCATGAGAAGACGACGTCGCTGCACTCGTCAGTACCCTCCGACGTGCTGTGATCGATGAAAACCGCGATGGTGTGCGACCACCCACAAACTGCAAGTGTGGCTTGCTAAGACGGCGCCACGGAGACAAGGTGCACGCAAAGTCACGATGCTATAGCGAATGCAATGAGATACAACCCGAGTGGAGTTCTTACGGACGCGGAAGGAAGTCCAGCGGGTACGACCGAGTTTTTCTCTGGTCGAGTGACCTCACTCTGCTTGCTCGCATCCATACCAAGCTGGCACTTCTCGTTATCTCCCCAGACGAACAGCCTCCGCATGGCGTCAAAACCTACACCAGCAGCAAAAGAGGAATCGCTTCTGTGAGCGCATGTATCCTCCAGCTCCAATACCAACGAGCAGTTCCCGAATAATGACTTTTGGATGGAGTCCAACCGAACAAACCTGCACTATGACAACC
>JAASGH010000383.1:0-14672 GCA_023334155.1 Globisporangium heterothallicum
CGGATGCATTCTGTTGATCCGATGAACTCGACGCGATGTGCGACTTTCGACCAGTAAGAAGGGTCTGTTGAGCGGAAAAGGCGCGTTTCAGCTTATGCAGGGTGTACTGTACGCTCTCAACCCATTTTGTTCCATCGGTCTCAGGTTATCAGATCGAGAGTTGCACAACACACCGACTCGCAGATTGTCGCCAACACTCCATTGTATTTGACAGACACACATTTGCCGTGCTTGGGCAGGTTCTACGGAACGATGCATGTCGTTGCCTTTCTCGCCCTGTCCTTTTGCACGGTCCGCTGTGTCCTACTCCCTCGTCTACTTCGACAACATCCGCGTTTTTCTCTGCGATCCCTCTTTTCAAAATCCATCCAGCACATCATTTCTCTTCGCAAAGCGAGTGAAGAAGATGAAAGAAAACGGAATGTCCCAGTCACAAGAACGTACCTTGTATCTGCCACGAAAAGAAGGCAAAAGCGTTCTTCGAGTGGTCGCAGGATGCTGGTAAACCATTTCGTGAGCTCTCTTGAAGATTCTGGACTCAGATGCACAGCGATGCCGTTGTTCTCGGCGCTACTGACCCGACGAGTGAAAACGCGAGAGATTCAGCTCCATGTGTGGACAGAAAGCTGGGAGAACCAGCAATCCTCTCTCATATCATTCTACTCCATGAAAATGCGAAACCAAAACCCAGCTGACACAGCGAGTCGCACCATCAAAACGAAATGACGTAAACACTCAATAAGCGCCGCGACTGAGAACCGCAATCGACCTCGTTTTCTTCGTCTTGCTTTGTTTGTTATTATTATGGCAGTGTGGGATATCCGTCGTTGAAGTGGTGACCACTCTGTCGATGTGCATCGCTGTACTTGCGGACTATCGCTCAACATGCGGAGTTTTCCGTATGCGGACTTCAACGCGGTGTTTGGTCTGGGATCCAGGTTTCCTTTCCGCAACGAAACCGAATATGGAGCTCCGCAAGCAGGATGCCATTCCCCGTTGCATTTCTTGCAGCTCGCTCCGGTTTTCGAACTCCCGCTCCGCTCGGCGTCGGTTCAGATTCAGCGAGCAAGTGGGTTGATTGATGGGTCGGGACGTCCGCGTTCTCTTCTCTTCTTCTCCGCGCTCTATGCGCATGAGCGCCGTCCATCAAAGCAAACCCACCCAGAGAATTTTATCTGGCAAACCAATCCACCATCGCGGCGTGTCGCGCTTCACTGGCCAAAAAATTGCTGCGTCTGTGTGTGTGTGTGCATCGGTTTATTCGTTTATCTGCGGGAGAGAAAAAGAGAACCGCTTGAACCTGAGCAGATGGTTTTTAGAAGGAAACAAATATCTCTCCCCTCTTGCTTTTTGTATGCGAGCAAGATGCGGGGACACTAGGGTTTCCTTTCCCCGCCCCCTCACGAGTGCTGTTATTCTCCGTTTAGGCAGCTCGCGCGCAAGAGGAAAGCAAGAAATCAAGGATCCGCTACATTGCGACGGCGCGAGGAGCGGCTGGTGCGACCATCCGGCGGAGCGGCAGAGAGTGAAGAAGGTTCGTTCTATGCGTCTGTGCGCTATATCGCATGGGGCGAGCCAGTGTGTGTGTGTGTGTGTGCCGCGGCTTCTCTCTCCTCTGTGCGGGTGAAGCGGCGCGACGGCAGGCAGCTCCCATTTCCCGCATTGCGTCGTGTGTGGTGCTCACATCGGTCGTTCTGCGCGCTCGTGTCTCTTACAGGAATCTATCTATCTCCATTCAGATTGACAGACAGTGCCGAAGATGAACAAAGAGAACAACAAGCTGCGCGGCAACGCGAACGCGCGCAAGATGCAGTTCCAGCGGCGCCGCAAGCCCACCATTGATCCGAATGCGGCGATGAACAGCTTTTTCGGGACGGTCGGCTCGCCGATCAAGATGTCGACGTTCGAAGTGAAGAAGCGCGCCGGCGGCAAAGACGAAGTGAACCCGAATATCGTTGGCATCGGTGCGGTCGGTGGCGGTGCGCAGCGAAGACCTGCGCCGTCGGTGAACTCGGAAGCCGCGACGCTCGATTTGAAGCAGAAGCAGGCGCTGCAACAAGAGATTCAGAAACAACAGCGCCAGCAGCAGCTCAAGCAGAAAGCCGATGAAGACGCCAAGAAGAAGTACGATGCGGCAGTGAAGGCTGCGGAGGAAGCTGCAGCCGCTCGAAAAGCAGCAGCTGCAGCGCAAGCCACGGACGCCGCAGCCTCTCCTGCTGCGGACACGAATGACGTTGCGACCGTCAAGAACGATAGGAACCGTGGTCGTCGTGATCGCCGCAACTCGACCGAGTTTCTCGGCGCGCCAATGGAGCCTGTCCAGCAATTGAAACTCGATGGAGCGAAGAAAGCCAAGATCCCGCACTTCATGTCTGCGTGGTTTAACATCGGCAACGATACGAAAGAGACTGCACCGGCGGCCGCAGCGACGCCTGCTGCTCCAGCGGCTCCGGCAGCCCCAGCCTTGAAAGAAGCGACTCCAGCTGCTCCAGCTGCGCCAAAACCCGATGCAGCGCCAGCTCAGAATGCGGCGAGAAACTCGGGTGCGGTCGCGAATGCGCGCTCAGCTATCAGTCAAAGCATCGACTTTTCCGAAATCACTGTTGGACGAATGATCGGTGAAGGTGCCTTTGGTAAAGTGCACGAAGGCAAGTGGCGCGGGAAAGCTGTCGCGATCAAGTTGCTGATCTGCCAAGAACTGCGGAACGACATTTTGAATGAGTTCCAATCGGAAGTCGAGATTATGAGTGTGCTGCGTCACCCGAACATTTGCCGTCTGCTTGGTGCGTGCATGGATCCGCCGAACCGAGCGTTGGTCGTCGAGCTGCTGCAGCGCGGCTCGCTCTGGGGAGTGCTTCGCACGAACCGTAAGTCGATCGATCTGGAAATGCGTACTCGGTTTATTTACGACACTGCCAAGGGCATGAGCTACCTGCACCACTTCGAGCGTCCGATCCTGCATCGCGACTTGAAGAGTCCGAACCTGCTCGTCGACAAGAACTACAACATCAAGCTCTCAGACTTCGGTCTTGCGCGCGTGAAGGCGCACGTGCAGACGATGACCGGTAACTGTGGCACTGTGCAGTGGATGGCTCCAGAAGTGCTGGGGAACCAAAAATATACTGAAAAAGCCGATGTGTTCTCGTTCGGCATCGTCATTTGGGAGATTGTCACGGGTGAGTGTCCGTACGACGGTATGTCACAGATCCAGGCGGCGCTCGGTGTGCTGAACCGCAACCTGCGGCCCAACATCCCGCGCGATTGCCCTCCATTCTTCTCTCGCTTGATGAAGGCGTGCTGGAGTCGCCAACCGGAACTGCGACCATCGTTCCCGCACATTGTCAATGCGTTCCGCTCCTACCAAGCGTCTATCTCGGAGTCGAGAGCGACGCCATCGGCTGCAGCGGCCGCGAAAGCTGCGGTCTCCGCGTCTCTTGCTGTGAGCTAAGCTGGTACACCCCGGTAAGACGAAAAAAGGATAAGAACACCCAAACGCACGACGGAGTCCTCTCAGCTTTTTTGATTGACAAAGAGAGAGAGAGAAACGGCGATGACGACGCGGAGTGGCAAGTGCCGCAACTGGGTATGGAATTTTTCTTCTCTTCATTGTGATTTGATCCATTCGTAAAAAACAAAATAATTACACAACAATATATACGCAACTTACACATCACGCCACGCCTTTTTTCCCTTTAGGTTCTTCTATTCGTCTTCGCCAACGCGCTCACGGACATTAGCGGCGTTGAGGGAGTACTCGCTCGTGTCCTCCTCGTTGCCCAGCAACACTCGTGAGCTTGAGTTTGCCACGCGCATCATACTTCCACGCGAGCTTCTCCAAGTGGGTCCACGCACCAGCAGCCGCATGCACAGCCACAAATTCATGCACTCGGATGTCGTTCGCATCTGTGTCGAGAATCTCGATATTAGCAGCAGCCGGACCACCACTTTCCTGGGTTGTCATAGTGCGATCCTCTGCGTTCGCATGGCTTCGTTGCAGACTGGACTACCAGGTCAATTGAAGCGCGATGTTTGGTGTAGCACACTGCTGCAGAGCGCCGTCCACCTGATTGGAGTCCCATCGCGACAGGAAATTACGCTCGTTCACCATCACGTTGTGCGGTGAAAACGACGGAAAGAGTGTCGATGCTTTGGATGGCGACAAAGTTGCTGGTGCTCCTGTGCTCGGCGTCCAGACGGTGAAATGAATCAGTCGGAAGGTCGTGGAGATGAGAACGGACATGACCACGCCGCCACAGATCGCGTACATGTGCGGATCAGAGTGCAGCACGACATTCGCCACCATGAGATCCGTAGCCGCTTTGAAAGCCACGTAGATGATGATGACCGCGAGATGAGTGAAGACCCAGTTAAGCAGCCAGTCGGGTCTTGTGTGGTTTCGCAGCCATCTGCTCAGTCCACACGTTTGCTGGGTGATCAGCGAGATCCAAAAGCCGCTACTCAACGTTGTCAGACAAAGCGGCACACTGGTAATCGCTATCGATGACGTGCACGAAACCTCAATCGCGCCGTCCGTCGTCGAGATTTCCGCATGGCATGCAAGCGAGAAGATGTTGCTCAGCGCGCCGACAGCCCCTAAATACAGCAGCACGATCGTTCCGGACCGCTGCAATGTCCCCATAGACGGATCGAATTGACAAAACTCCTTCAATTGGACGCATCTTGACTGGAAATGCTAGATTGCGTCCGAGGGCTGTGAACCACTTCGCTCTGCATTCTCGACTGCGCCG
This sequence comes from Globisporangium heterothallicum, assembly GCA_023334155.1. Classification (NCBI taxonomy): domain Eukaryota; phylum Oomycota; class Peronosporomycetes; order Pythiales; family Pythiaceae; genus Globisporangium; species Globisporangium heterothallicum. The sequence continues at coordinate 4,749 of JAASGH010000383.1, forward strand.
AGACTGTTTCTAGTGAACACCCACATGCTTTTTAAGACGGTCAAGTACTCGAGGACATAACACACCGCGCCGAGAAGATTCAGCATCAGTAAAAACGTGCGGATCTGTCGACTCGTGTTGTCTTGAATGCGCGTGCGCTTCGAGAGCACCGTCGTGTCGAGCAAGAACCACTCGATTTGCCGGAAGTTGCTTTGCTGGTCAAATGCCGAAAGCGGCGCCAGCTCTTTGCAGTCGCTGATGCTGTGTGTGTTGCCGTCTAAATCTCGTAGCAAGACCTCGTCGACGCCAAAGATCAATCGACAGAGGGTTTGCTGACCTGTTTCCTGTGAGTCGTGGAACTGGCAGTCGCCCATCCCATCACCGATGAACGACTGGTATTTCTGCACATTGCGACCGGATTGCTTCATTACCTCGTCCACCAGATTCGCGCAGTCGGGGGTGTAGACGTATCCATACGCAGTGGGCAATGGAAGCGTCCCCGACGCAGACAACACGGACGAGAAGTTGTTGACTTTGGTCCATGCCGTGCCGTCCATCTCCAGAAATGGGGACGCTGAAAGCTTCTCCGGAACCTCGAAAGCAATGGCGCGGTTCTTCCCGACCGTGTAGACGCTCGTGTTGTCCATTCTCTTGTAGTCGCGATGGCTCTTCTGGATCAAGTAGATGAGGTTCACGATGTACGCGGGGAGAATGTTCGCTTTTTCTTGACCGCAGGCAGTGAGCTTGACTGCATCCACTTGATCGAGCGCCAACCCTTTCGCCATCAACGAAAATTCAATGCCACAATTCCAGAATGGAGCCATATACGTGCTTGAAACAGGCGCCATGCCTATGGTGGTCGCCATGAAGTCCAACGTCAGGAGCGAACTGGTCGCATGGGTGATCTCCGCCACGACCGCAGGTTCGCTGTTGACATTGATGCCCATCGTAAGTTGCTGCGGGGTGCAGAAGTACTCGAGAATGGTCTTGATTCCCACGAGATCAATCAGTCGAATGTGGTCTGTGAAGCTTTCCGGTAAGAGCGCAAGTAACTCCGAGATCGTGATCCCACCCGAGTATCGAGCAAGGATTGCGTCTGCTGCTGCGTCGGTGTAGGTCGCGACAGTAGGGATTCCTACGAACCCTTCGTGGATCGACCTCACGATCTTTCGAATCACGTCGGTTGAGTCGAAGTGCCGCAGGTACACTTCCGACATATTCACCATGACGATCATCCCGAGCGACACATCCACACTGGACGCTTGGACACTGGAGTGGACTGGGACGTTGTTGCTGTAGAAGCGGTCTCGAGGGAAACTGTCGCCAAAGTCACGGCAGAAATCGTGGCGGATCACGGGGAAATGGTTCCCAAAGAGTAGCTGCGCATCGGTTTCCCAGGTGGGACCACATATCGGCGCAAGGAACTCGTCCATGATCGAGATCTTGGCTGTCCGCAGCGTCTCTGGGAGCGCTGCGAGGAGGGACTCGCGACTCACACTTGTGTGCACGAGGAACTCCACCAATGTCTTATTGCTGGAGCGATTCCGGGCGATTCGCGAGCGGGTCTGTGTATCTATCAGCGGCAAGTTGTCCCGTGAGAAAGTGTCATAGTAGTGCACGCTGCTCATGACGGGTTGCAGGCGGCCGAGTTGCCGCGCCACAGCGTCGTCTCGCACTTCGTCGAACCGCTTCGTCACGTAGCTGCCCAGGAAGTAGTCCTTGATCGGGATGAGCGTCGCACAAAACGCTGCCAGGAAGAAGACCATACGGCACGAACGGTACGAGAGCTTGCGCTCGCCCAGTTGGTGCAAATAGAGCGAGAAGCACGCGTGCTTCGGGTCTTGCTGACGATCTCGAGGTTTGTGCTCTCGCGTGCTTGGAGCGAGACTGAAAATGGGAACCTCACGCGTTTCTCGGTTCGGCGCGGAGGTTTCTGCTGCAGCACCGTCGCTGGCTCCATCGAACGCGTTCGAAGCTCCAGATTCGCTCCATTGGTTCACAGCGACGACGACGAGTTTCGCGGAAGGCGACACCGCGAAAAGCGGAGCCACGCGCCGTTCGATGGGCATCTCCTCCAGACTTGCGGAATGTGAGCTCTGCTGCGTGAAAATCCAAGTCGAGCCTACTCCAGCTATATTTGCTACCTCATGAGAATCTATAATAGGAAAGTTCACGGCCACATTGACGAAACCCCATTCCGTTTAACTCCTCCTCCATTCTCATCTGCAACTCTGTTGGGGAAAAGATATGCTGTCGTGCGAGTCGGACGCATGCCATATCGCGCGGCGCTTTTGTCGATTTCGCTGGTGCGCGACCGTGGAAGCCTCAACCATGAATCGCGGGGAAATGGTTCCCAAAGAGCATCGGTTTCCCATGTCGGACCACATTTCGGAGCAAGGGATTCTTTTTGGGGATCATCCTTTTGTGCTGACTTCAAGTGCACACTATATTACTTTGAAGAGTCTGCATCATCCACCAGAATGCACAAAATATCACATTGAAGATTCTATCGTCCGCTCTGAAAGGTGGCTAGGGCAAGCGGATCCACCAGATACGATGGAAACGCGTCACCAACGACAACCAAAATCGGAAAAAGTGGCAGCGCTGACTACCGAGATGCGATCTAGTGTCTAGGAATGCGCAACCATCGGCTGCAGAGAAACCCGACTCCTCCGTCTGCTTCCTCTTCGCAGCGCAGTCGGAGACTCCACAGCCATGTCTTCCAATCCGTCTTTGCAGCGACATATCATCCCACAATGATGGACGGTCACCATCGGACTGGCGAGGGAATGGAGACATGATGCACCCAGCTAGTCAGACCTTCGGTCGACTTGAAGGCGCACACGATCTGCCACGAGCTCTGACATTCTGCAAGCGTATCTTGCATCTGTCCTTTACGTGCCGGAACTGGCTTGGCTATCAGGATGGATGGCTCGCTGTCGATGCATCCCTATCTCGGATAGCAATGGAAATCCACTTGACACTGTCAGCTGCAATGACGCAACAAAGAGATCCAACACCAACTTTAGTCGTGTCGTCACGGATCAATATTAACAAATGGATTAGGCGGTACGGGTCGCGCGTGATAGGCTTCGTCATGCCCTTGCACTTCAAGCGCAAATCCTCGTCGAGCGATCTTGGCGTCCATCGACACATCGGAGCATTCGTTCTGACCGCGAATGTCCAGACTTCTCAACCTGGATGAAAGTGGACAATCGGTGGTCCCGATTGGCTGAAACTCGGTCAATGTGGAAGAGCCATTTCTTTTGGGTTCAATGTGGGACGAGCCAGATGTGTCTATCGTGGTTGATTTGCCAGAAAGCGGTGTCGTTTCCAAGGTGTTGCATCGAGTCACATTCTCGACATCCACCTATCGATGAAGACAAGGATCGCAGTGCCACCTTGTTCTGCGTTTCGTCGCTTTGAGTCTGTCACTGGTGGCGCTGTGATTGGCGGAAAAGCCTCCGAGCCGTTTCGGAGCTCATTCGAGTTCTGGTCTCAACCGAAAGTATCGCATTACTGTTTTTGTTTCCCTTTTCTTCTCTCTCGTCGTCCATCCTCCTTCATCCTTCTCTATGTCTCTCTCTCTCTCACACACACTCAGTATCCGTGCGTGGCATCGCACAGGACTGGCTGGCTGGATCTGCTTGTCGACAGTTTGTTCTCCCCTTCTTCCGCACCGATTACCCAGCACACACTCACTCCCGCGACACCTGCTGAAGAACGCGACGGACTGGCGAAGAGATCCCGCAGAAGAAGACCCACTTGCGCATTTCTGAGCGGATCCCTTTCCTTCTCTCTCTCCCTCCAGGTCTCTCAGTCGCAATCATCCAAGCGTCTGCTGCGTTTATTCTCCGTTTGGCCGATTCGTACCCGCTGCATGCCCCCACGTCGCATCAGCTGGTATACGAGTTGCTGCAATATACACACACAAGCAAGCAAACATGCTGATACAGCGGCAAGGTCGCGCGATCCCAAGACTCCTTGTCGCCGTGAGCTCGCTTCTCGCCGCCGTGGTGACTGCTGTCGACAAAGATACGCTCGTCTCGTATGACGGTAGTGCCGCACCGCACGATCTGGAGGAGCACCGCACTTTATTAGTCAACGACCAAGGTCTCATGTCGCGTATGCTCGCAAGCGCCGCGGAAGCCACGGTGCCGTTCTCGTCGGTGGACAACATCACCGACACGCTCGCGTACGGCCTCGCGTTCATCATGGTGCTGGTCGCTGCGCATCCGTTGGGACTGTTTTTCCCCAAATACTTCAAGCTCCCATTGATCACGGGGTACTTGATCGTCGGCATCATCGCCGGTCCGTTCGTCGCGAACCTGCTGCCGACGGAACTCGTCGAGATGCTCACGCCGACGGTCAACGCCATGGCGCTGTCGTTCATCTCGTTCCAGGCCGGTCAAGAAATCTATTTACCCGAGCTGCGTCCGCAGATCAAGGGAATCTTGCAGCTGCTGGCGATCTTGTACGCTGTGACGATGGTCATCTTGACGCTCGCGATCACGTTCTACAACGACCCGTTCTTCTACGACTCGTTCGACTCGAGTTGCCAGTTGGCGATCGGACTCATGTTTGCCTCGATCGGTGTCTTGGGCTCGCCCGCGACGGTCATGGCGATCAAGATCGAGTTGAACTCGGTGGGACCGTTCACGAACCTCATGCTCGGCACGACGATGACGGCCGAGTTCGTCGTGCTCGTGTCGTTCTCGGTCTCGCGCATTTTCTCGTCGATTTACTGCGCAAAGCTCGACATCTCGGTCGCGAACCTGTTTTTCACGATGGGCGTCGTCGTCTCGAATTTGATTGTTGGCGCGGTCCTTGGGCTGGTCATCATCGCGATCTTCTGCATCCCCGGCGGACCGGACGACGAGCACGAGGACTTGGAGTTGGCGAAAGATGTGCGCGAACCGAAGGGCGAAGTCGACCTCGAAGCGCACGCCGTGGACCCGGACAATGCGCCGCACCCGCACAACGCGTACGTGGAAGAAACCGACGAGTACGATCCCCCCCGCAGGAAATGGAGTGTGCTGAGCACGTTCGGCTCGTTGTACTTTAAAGGCTTCATCTGGCTCTTCATGGGGTTCTTGTTCTACATCGGCACGAACACGATCAGCGAAGCCACGATCGCCGAGTACGGCCACTCGTGGGACGTGAAGTTCGAGCCGCTGCTTGTGCTCATGGTCGCGTCGTGTCTGGCGGGCCACTACTCGACGATCCGCCACGACATGCACGTGATCCTGGACACAGCGGCGCCGTACCTCTTTTTGCCGTTCTTCGTGATGACCGGAGCGGCGCTCAAGCTGGACCAGGTCGCCAAGGCTCTGCCGTTGATGAGTATGTACGTGATCTTGCGGTACGTCTCGATCTTCCTGGCGTGCTACTTTGGCGGCCGCTTCGTCTTGAAGCTCACTCCAAAGCAGTACAACAACCTGTGGCTCACGATGACCCCTCAGGCCGGGGTCGCGCTCGGACTCGCGAACGAAGTGAAAGGACTGAGCTCCGATCCGTGGGCGGCGGAGTTCGCAGCGACCATCGTCTCGGCCATCGTCGTGAACCAGATCATCGGACCTGTGGTGTGCGCCATCGGGCTCAAGCATGCCGGTGAAAGCCAGTACGAGCGGTTGGCTGCGCTCCAGGATGCCGACGACCTCGAAGCTACTGCTCGTGGGACCCTAAGCGGCAATGGCGGTGGCGGTCCAAGGGAAGGCATCACGCGCGTCGACAGCGTCGTCGTCACAGCGGGCAATGGCGATCCGCGACCATTGCTGCCGTTCTACAAGGTGCGCAATGCCGTCGTGATCGGTGAAGACGAAGTCGCGTTTGAGGTCGCATTGGAGCTCTCGCTTTACGGCGCGCACGTGAACGTGCCGCTTCTCGACGAAGAGCTCGCGGAGAAGTGGCACCAGATGAACGAAGCGATTCTGGCGCGTACGGCCAAGGGCGAGTTGATCTCGTACAAGAACAAGCTGAAGGACCCGAAGGAAGACGACCTGAAGGGGTTGGCGTCGTCCACCGACGTGCTGATCTTCACGGGCGAGCCCAGTCGCGCGCTGGAACACGTCAAGGCGATGACCAGTCTGCTGGGTGCGAACCGTCCGCGCATGATCGCGGTGATCCCCGACTGCACCTACTGCCAACAGCTCAAGGACCTCGGCGTGCTCACCATCCAGCCGTCCATTGCGCTCGCGAACATCGCGACGCGCTTGGCGTTGCTCGAGCTGAACTTGGCCAAATCGCTCTCGGCCGAGATCAGCACGACGTCCAACTTCCAGACCGCTGCGTACTTTATGCGGCGCGACTACGACCGCGAATCGGTGCACTCGCTCTCGGAGATGCGACTGCAGGGTCGCCGTCTCGCACTCGGCCGCAGCGTCGTCAACCACCACTCGGTGGACTACGACCGCCTGGCCGAAGCGCTCGTGGCCGACAACCAGCCACTGCCGCCTCCGCCGTCGCGTGTGTCCATGTTCGGTACGTCGGCTGTGGGTCACGATCCGTTCGCCAAGCGTGGCGCCAACATGTCTGCCTACGAGCACTTTGTGGTCGAAGACGACATCCCGAGCGCCGTGGGGGCGGGCGAAGTCTTTGACGAGCAGTTTTTGGTGAACGCGTCGCCTCGGAGCTCGTACGGCAGCAGTCGGCGCACGCGCTCGAGGCGGTTCTCCCGACAGCGTTCGCGCGCGGACTCGGGCTCGAGCTCCGGCAGCTACTTTCGTCTGCGCCGCAACAATTCGGCCGTGAACTGAGGAGCGTCCGTATCCGTTTCTGCCGTCCATGTAGCAGCAGGAACCAAGAAAGTGTCGTCGTGACGCGCGTAGAAAGTAGGAAACACGATAATAATTAATGCGCATCAAATGGCAAGTCCGATGCTATTTTGTCATTGCCATCGAAGCGCAGTGGTGTTCTCTGTCAAGTCGATTCCCACCAAGCATCAACATCGTTCACCATGATGCAAACGGACACACATAAACACACACAAAAGAAGATCACGTCGCAGAATGACTCACAATCGCATGACGCATTTGCTGCTGCATGCATCGAGACTTTTCCAGCAACGACGACAACAACAACGATGATGATGCTCATGTCGCATGAAAAAAAGAGCTCTTTTTTGGGGAAAAGGAGGAAACTGCTCGTACTGTGGTCTCCTGTTCAAGTTCGCTTCAGGAACCACTCACTCGTACCGAGAAAGATCCGATGAGCATGCAAACGAAACTTGATCGAAGGGATGAGAGCTGCGCATCTTTTCCAAATCGAGCGACGTGTGGGGACCGTTTCGCATTTGGGTCGCATTTCGTTTTGTTTTTGTTGCTGACGCTTGGAAGTCATCTGCATCTTCGTTTTCAGCGACAGGAGCGCCACTTTCGCCACCACCAGTAGAGATCTCTTCCCTCCCCCACCACCACACACACGCTCAAGCACTCAAAGCGCCGCGATCTTGGACGCCTACTTGTGATCTTTTCCTTCTGCTTCTGGAGACACGTGCGGATAAAAAAGAAAAGCAACGACGACGAGTTCGGACCGACTGCGCCACTTCATTGTCTGCTGCGTCGGAAACAACAAAGCAGAAATCAACTCGCGACAGGCAGCACAACAACAGTAGAAGACGACGAGACGCAAGATGGCGAAGAAGCGCAGCAAGACCCGCAATGGCAGCAAGCCCGGTCTTCCGCCAAAGAGCGAGTCGCCAGTAGCAGGAAACCCTGATGACACCAGTTGCGGCGATGGTGCTGTGACCGCATCCCTCTCTCCATCACGCGAGAAACAGCGCGCGCAAGTGCCCGAAGCAGCAGAGCGAGAAGACGAAGCGGGAGAGCGCGTTGCGAATGGGTTCGCCGTCCTTGGACACGTGAACCATAAAGACCTCGCGGACGCGTCGGCGGAAGATGTCGCAAAGGCGAGCCAAGATGCGGTCGCGACGCCTCGAACTTCGGACGCCGACATGGACCATGACGATGGCGAGGGTGAAGATGGCGTCATTGCGAGCTTTGCGTCGTCCGCGACGGAATCGATGCTCACGTGGAAGATTGCGCACGATGGCGTCGTGTCGTCTCAGCAGAATCCCACCAACCACCACCCCGCTTCAGACACTAGTTCCCCCGAGCTCCACGTGCGAAAGCAGCGCAAGGACTTCGCGCTGGACCAGATCCCAGGTGTGCAGCACATCGCCCCCGAACATGAGAACTACAAATCCGACGACGAAGACGACGAAGAAGAAGGGTTTATGGAGACACTGCTGGTACCAAACATCAAAACGTACGATCTGAACTCCAGCTCCAGTGGGTTTCTCGGCAAATACATTGACGAAGAGGTGCACCAAGGACATCTCCACAGCGCGAACTATTCGCTGCATAACCTGATCCATCCCTTCTCGTCCCCTGCTTCGTCAACGACTGGCGCTCAGATCCCGCACAGCAAGAGTTTGATTATCGGCGACGACAACAACGCGACGGTGGTGCTGCAGGCGTTTCCAAACACGAAAGTGGAAGTCGTGGAAGTGGTCGCGGAGCAAAGCTGGCTCATCACGAAGCTCACGGTGCAGTTACTGTGGGCTCTGCGGATGTCCCAACGATGGATGCTCTGTGCGGTCCGCCTCGTGTGGTTTGTGGCGTTTCTCCTTCCGCCGTTGCTCAAGATGGTGGTCTACTTCTTCACGGACGCGCACATCCAGAGAAACATCATCTTTGGACTCAAAGGACGCAACCTGCTGGATGTGTACACGGTGCCCAGCAGTGGCAAGGCAAAGACATCCGAGTCGGAGCCAGGAGTCACGACCGAAACCTCTCCGAAATACCCGGTCGTTGTGTTTTTCACTGGCGGCGCGTGGATCATTGGCTACAAAGCCTGGGGCTCGCTGATCGGCAAGGTGCTCTCTGCGTTCGGCATCGTCGTGGTCACCCCAGACTACCGTAATTTCCCGCAGGGTATCGTACCCGATATGGTCGACGACGCGACGTTGGCGATGCAGTGGGTGTTCGACAATGTGCACCACTTCGGCGGCGACCCTGAGAATGTGACGGTCGTTGGCCAATCGGCAGGTGCGCACATCGCAGTTTGTGCTCTGCTGGAGCGCGTTGAAAAGAAAGAGCTTGCAATGCGTCACCGTCACAGCAGTACCAGCGCCATCAACGTAGGTCGCATGCCAATCTCCTGTGCGCCGTCGCCGACGCTTTCCACGTGCAGCCATTTCTCGCACACGTCGAGTGTCTGCAGCACCGACAGCACTGCGTTCCTTGTGCCGCCAACGTGGGAGCTCAAGCAGGTGCGCAGCTTCATTGGGATCTCGGGTCCGTACAACATCGAGGTCGCGGTCGAGACGTTCCATCGCCATGGTTTTGACAAGAACGTGGTCGAGCGCATCATGGCCAGCAAGCTCGCGTACTACTCGCCCGCGTTGCGGTTGCTCGCGAAGAGCAAGAGCCCGCACGTGAAGCACTTGCTGGAAGATTTCCCACCGGTGTTTCTCTTCCACGGCACGGCCGACAAGACCGTGAGCTGGCAGTCGTCGGAGCAGTTTGCTAGTGCGCTCGAAGCTTGCAAAGTGCCTGTGAAAGTGCACTACTTCGAGAACAAATCCCACACGGACCCGATCATCGAAGACCCGATCCTTGGCGACGATTTCCTGCTAGAGAAGATCAAAACGATCATCATGGAGAACTCGCCCCGCGACGCTAACGGCGCCACAAAGTACCAATTGGGGGCGTTGACTCCAGCGAAAAGATCCTACCCGTCCCTGCTCGTCAACCTGGCGCGCCGAGTGAACCCGTTCTAGAGCAAGAAAGAGAGAGAGAGAGTGCGAGTTTACCAATGAGCCTCGATAGATCTATAGATTCATCCCTTCGCGACCCATTCGCTTGCATCATTCAACAAAACCCGTTCGTGTTGACTTTACTGCTCGTCGTGACGCAATGTGCGCGCGTTTATTCTTGTGCAGCC
>JAASGH010000384.1:0-14627 GCA_023334155.1 Globisporangium heterothallicum
CGCTTTGCAACACCGATTGCGTCGCGAGCACGCCGCGCAGGTAGCTGCACATGGCCTGGATCGTGTCCCAGAACTGGAACGACAGGTAGTCTTCGCTCACACTGTCCGGGTACCCCGCGGGGAGGAACATCTCCTTGAGCTCTCGTGTAATGCCGCTGATTGAGGGAGAGATACACACTTTGCAATGAGATGGGTGCGGTAACGACCGATGCGTACGCGGGATACGCACCTGAGGGAGCAGCACGTGGCAAACCGCGCGTGGAAGGAGTGGTCGACGGCGCCGCCCTTGACGACGGGAGTGAGCAGATCGCCGTGCTTCACGTACCGCAGCGGAGCTTCATGGGCACACGAAGGACGGATGTCGTACTCGACCACGCGCACGTCACCGTCCTTCTCGCTGAGCAGCGTGCTGGCGTCGGATTCGGCGTCCGAGGAGCCACCACCACCACCGCCCGTGGGACCAACAAACTTGCGCTTCGTGAGCTCACTCATACTGCGAGTCTGCAGATCTATCTCGTCTGCTGCGCGGGTGAACAGTGTGCGAGATCCCTTTCCTTCCTTCCTTTCCGATCTCTCGATTGACCTCTTGAAGATAATTGCGACGATCTGGACATCAAAGGCACTCAAGCGGGGGAGAAACAGATCTGCACTTTACTGAATACTTCGCACTGATTGGTAGAAACTGTCCTATTCGACCATTGGCTTAAAAAGGACAATAGGTTCGAGAAAGCGTCCCAAAATGAACCGGTCACCTCGCATCCGGTATTTTGGGCTCGACTTGGTAGGCGTCAAAGAAAGACGGCTCGAAAAAGGCTCAACCAATTGATATTGTCCCCCAAAATCACAACCGAAGCGACAAGGAACGAACGATGGCGAGCTACTTGCTTCGCCGCCGCGTGACGACGGCCCTCGGACCTTCGCTGCTGCGTCCGCACCGCAGCAATGTGCTGCCTATGCACCGCATGCGTGCCGCGGCGTTCGCGTCGACGACGTCGGAAGCGATCCAGGACTCGACGTTCGCCGTGCAGGACGAGAAGTGGATCAAATTGATGCAGAAGACGAGCCAGTTGGAGTCGAAGCTCTTGCTGCCGCTCAATGAGCGTATCTTGGGTCCGCTGGACCGCAAACACAAAGAAGAGAAACTCCCATCGCTGCCGTTCGTGTTCCTATTGGGCAACCATTCGTCGGGGAAGTCGACGTTTATCAACTATTTGCTGCAGCGCGAAGTGCAGAGCACGGGAGTCGCGCCGACCGACGACGGGTTCACGATCATCGCGCCTGGCAGTGAAGACATTGACCAAGATGGACCCGCGCTTGTGGGGGACCCCGATCTCGGCTTCTCGGGGCTGCGCAGCTACGGACCAGCGCTCATCCAACGCACGCAGCTGAAAGTGCGCAAGGGCATCAATGCGAACTTCATGCTCGTCGACAGTCCCGGCATGATCGACAGTCCAAAGAGCGTGCACGCGAACAGCTACTACGGTGTGCCGCCATCCTTGCGCGCGTCCTCCGGCTCGCCCTCGTCGATGACGTACCGTGGAAGCGGAGAAAGCTCCGACCGAGGCTACGAGTTCCCAGAAGTTGTGCGCTGGTACGCTGAGCGCGCCGATGTGATCCTTTTGTTCTTTGACCCAGATAAGCCAGGGACGACGGGCGAGACACTCTCGATCTTGACGAGCTCGCTGATCGGCATGGACCACAAGCTGCACATCGTGCTCAACAAGGTGGACCAGTTTCGTAAAATCCACGATTTCGCGCGTGCCTACGGGTCGCTGTGCTGGAACTTGTCCAAGGTGATCCCCCTCAAGGATCTGCCGCGCATCTACACGATGTGCGTGCCTGTGAAGCAGAACGACAAGGGGCAGTTGCAGACCGAGAGTGGTCTCGGTTCGTCGTTGCGGGACCTTGACGCCATGCGCGAAGAAGTGGTGAGCGAAGTCGTGCGCGCTCCGGAGCGTCGTGTCGACAACTTGATCACGAACCTGTACGACTCGTCGCGGATGCTGCAAATGCATGCGCGCATCTTTGAGGACATTCGCTCGCGGTACAGCAGCGAGAAGTGGCGTCGCTTGGCGCTTGTCGCGTCGACTGTGATCGGCGGCAATGCGCTCGCCGGGGCTGCTTTTTTCAGTGGCGCTCCGATTGAGTTCGCTGCGGGTGTGTCCATTTTCTCAGTGGTGGCTGCCGGTGGGCTTTTGTGGAACAACACGTCGGCGTTGCACCAATTGGAGAATGATTTGCTGAGTGAAGACGCACTGAGCGACCAGTTCCGTCGTCTCTACGGACGCCAGCTCGCCGAGGGCGATGAATACGTGCTGGCGCTGTGGAAGCGTGTATTGCCAAGCATCCAGGTGTCCATCCACACGCTCGGCTTCAGCAACCTCCCAAAGCTCAAGGCGTCGGAACTGGATGCGATTGAAAACATCATCAAGAAGGAGATCCCCGAGCTGCGACGCCAGTGTGCGCCTTCCGAGACCAGTCTGGCTCACCAAGTCGCGCAAATGTTCCGCAGTTAGACGATAATGTCGGTGGTTTTAACAAAGTGACAAACCTCTGGACCTGTTTTTTTGTCTGCTTGATGTGCATCTACTTTTGAACGGATGATCTCTCTAACATGCTTATATACAAAATCTTTTGTGAGAAACCACAGCGGATGTGATGGTATGCAAAAAAATGGACGCCAGAACTCCACGTTAGTCGTCGCCAAACGTGATTTTCTTGCCGCTGAACGCCGAGAGCGACGCTTTCTCTTTTTCTTTGAGCGCTTGTTTGGCGATCCAGGACGGATGCGACGGCTCCACTTGCGGCGGCGCATTCACAATCGCACCTCGGCTGCCACCAGCAGCAGCAGAAGCAGCAGAAGGAGCGCCACGCTCGCCTCGTCGCAGTTCCTTTTGCGGTCGTCGGTCCGACGGCTTGCCCCCACTTTGCTTTTTCTTGATTTGCGCTTCCGCCGCCTGCTTCTTGCTCTTCTTCGGTCGCTCGGAAGGTCCGTACTTGCTCACGGCGTCGTCCTTGCGCGGGAATGGACGGAACACGCCGTTCTCGCGGTCGGTCTTGCGCTTCGCGGCTTCCTCCATGCGAATCGCTTTCTGACGCCGCGCGAGTTGACCCATGCGGTTCTTCTTCTTCTTTTCTCCAAGGAACTCGGCGATGTCGTCGTCAGCGCCATCCATGTACGCGTTGGACATGCCGACGCCACCTCCCATCATCATATCATCGTCATCGATCACACCGCCGCGACCAGAGAGCGAGCCAAGGAACAGCGAGCTCGGAGCCGCAGCACTCCGACCACCGATGAGCACTTCGTTTCGATCGCGCTTGAGCGCTTGCTTCTCCTGCTTGCGCAGCTTCTTTTCCTCCTCCCGCTCTTGCTTCTCAAGGCTGTGCACACACACATTCAGACATCGCAGCAACCCATCTCGTCAGGTTCCCCATACACACAAACACAACGGATGCGAAGAATCGACTGTAGTCAAAACAGCACGTACACTTTTTCAATCGCGTCGAGAAGGGGTTTGAGCTGCTTGTGCGCTAGAATGCGATCGATCAGCGTGTTTTGAAGCTGGAGACCGCTGGTCTGCTTCGCACCAGCTTCTGGAGCAGTCTTTGGGTCTTCCGCCACAGGGATAGCCGAAGAAGCAACCTGCTTTTCTGGTGTCTTGGACTCTTCCTCAGGTTGCTGCTGCACCGCTGCGTGTTCTCCCTCGTCCACACGTCTGGTTTCATCACCAGCAGCTCCACCATCCGATTCCGAGTCGTCTCCAGTTGAGCCCTTTTTCGCATTTTCATAGTCCTCCGAATCGAATCCGTCGTCGCTTTCATCGTCACTTCCGTCTGCCAATTGTCGCTGCCCGGAGGCGTCCGAGTCGTCATCCGAGAACGCATCCTCACCACCACCACCACTGCGCTGGTGTTGCATTTGCTTCTCAAGTTGCTTCTGCTGCTCCTGCTGCTTCTTTTTCTCCAATCCCGTCTTGTCCATCGCGCGCGCGACCACGGCCTTCAAGTCCAACGCCTAGTAATGCATCGCAGACAACAGCATCAGCAAGATCCCCCAAGTCACCACCCCCACTAGTCATTTCGAATGCTATCCAACCGACTCTACCTTCAGCACGGCGTGTTCTTTCTCCAATTTATCCACCGTGGCCTGCATTTTCTTCACCTGCTTGCCTTTCTTGCCCACTTGCTCCGCATGCTTCGGGTCATCGCTTTGCGGCGAGTGCTGCTTCACAAGCGCTTGCTGCTCCTGCTGCGCTTTCGTCAATTGTGTGCGCGTCTGCTTCAGCTGCTGCACGAGTTTGCGCACTTCGAACGCGCGGATCTTCTTGCCCTCGCGCTGCAGCAGCACCGAGCTCTTGTGGATGAACTTCTCCTGCTCGGAGAACTCCTGGCGCTTGCGCTTGCCCGCGAGCTTGTTGGTCCCCATGCTTCCTTCCTTCCTTCCAATATGCGCATGACCAGCCAAAAAACCCAACAACAAAAAACATCGGACAATCGGGTCGTACTTAAGCGCATACTCGCACAACCAGTCACCCACTTTCCGATCGGTATACCGGTATTGATGCATTCTACCGATAGGCAGTATTGTTGCCGGTATGGAACCGGTATTTTGACCAATTGTATTTTGGGATAAAAAGGGGACCTGAAAGGACGTGAACAGGATGCTATTTCGGTGACCCATGGAGCTAATTGCGGAATGACACACATGCGCGCGTAGGACATTTTGATGACTCGCAAGCACAAGGAGAATCCCCTTTACGTGCGATCGCTCTACGCTACCGCTACGAAGTCTCCGCGGACGCTCAAGCGCTCGCTCTCTCTGTGTGTGTGCGAGAGAGAAGAGATCTGTCGAGTGCTCTTGAAGCACTGATCAAGCATGGCGACTCGGAGCGGTTCTGGTGGACCTGTTGCAGCGGTGCACAGAGCGAGCAGTGGTGGCGGTGGGAATGCGAATGGGAAATCGCGGTCGACAGCGAGCCGCATGGCTGGACAGGATATCGCGGGCGTCACGAACGTGCTGGGAGCCTCGGAAATTGACCGCATCAAGGTGAGCTTTTCTTTTCCTTTGCGCAGAAGACTGAACACGACATGAGCAGCATGCGCTGAGCTATCCCTGCTTGACTCTATGGGACGTTCATTCATAACAGGGTCGAGCAGTGATCTTGACCGATGACGACGTGAAGCACTTGAAGCAAGAGCACGACGAACAGATGTCCGCGACGCGCCATGAATCCCAGGAGCGCAAGCGTCGGATGATGGAGAAAGAGCTTGCGGTGCGTGCGCGTCGCGAACAGTCCGCGATGGACATGGAGATCGAGGTCGAGAAGAAAGCGCTGCTCACGGGGGACGACGTGCTGCGCAACCAGCATTTGACGTCGATCCGGCGAATCAGTTCGCTTGCACTGCAAGCCTCCGGGTACTTGCTCTGCGATGAGTTGAAAGAGAGAAAGCAAGAGCGCCATCACATGGAGGCGCGGTACAACACGATCCACGACAGCATCATGGAGCGCGATCGCATCACCGAGTTGCAGGTGCGCAAAGAGAGAGAAGCCGACGCGCATCAGAAACGCATGGAAGCACGCGAGATGCTCGAGCAGCAAATCGCGGAGCGACACAAGAAAACGATTTGGGAAGAAGAAGCGAAAGCGATCGAAGCACAGAAGGTCCTCAGCGCGTACAAGCAGTACGAAGCCGACGAGCGGAAAAAGGTCGAGCAGCAGCAGGAAATGAGGAAAGGCATGATGAAAGACGTCGCGCGCACGAACGAACGCATCAAACAGATGAAAGACGATGCGATCCAGCGGGACAAGCAGGAAGAAATGGTCGTCGCGGCGTATTTGCGCAAGAAAGCGATGGACGAAGAGGCCAAAGTGAAAGAGGAAGCGCGCGTTCGCAAGTCGAAGGAGCTGCGTATCGCAAAGCTGCGCGCGCAGCAGGAGAAAGCGCAGGACAAGCAAGCGGTGCAGGACGAGTTCCGCGCGAAAAAAGCAAGCGAAGAGGCCGAGAAGAACATGCGGCTGAAGGAAAAGCGGGACCGTGACGCGAAGGAGGCGCTCGTGCAGAATATCCTGCGCGACCGCAAACGCCAAGAAGCGTTCCACGTCGAGCAAAGACGCCAACAAAAGCAGCTCGATTTGCATATGGACGCGATCACGCAGGAACACGTGGAGCAGGAGTTCCAGCACCAACGCGCTGCGCTTCACGCCGCGAAAGAGCGCGAAAAGAAGCATGGCGAGGACGTGCGGCAGCAGATCGAGTCCAACGAGCAGCGGCGACAGAAAGCGAAGCTTTTCGAGCAAAACGACGCCAAGTTTCTCAAAAAGAAAGCCATGAAAGAAAGCATCGTTGCGGAGAAAGTGCGGCAGGAGACGCTGCGCCGACTTCAAAAGCAGGGCGTCCCCGAGGAGTATCTGCGCGAGCTGACGCATATGACTATCAACGAATCGAATGCGTGAGGGGAGAGAGTAGGTAGCCTAGAACTCATACCTCATAATTATGAATACATCTGGATCAGCTTTCAAAGCGCAACCCACACATAGAGGCGCGAAAATGCGCGTGTACACTCCGCCAGGTTTGAGTGGCTGCTTGTGTGAACATCACGTTGGCAGCTCTCTTTTATGGCGTTGACCGAGATTCAAGTTGTCACTCCGCGATGCGCGGCGTTCCCTCGCACACAGTGGGATGTCCAATCCATCCGATTGCTCCATTTGGCACACACCAAGAAAAATGATCTTCATGATGGACTGGTATCTTTGATTAAAAACGTGAGTGAGGGGAACCACTTTTCCATCAACTGTAGAGTATGGAAAATGAACTCGAGTCGAGAATCGAAGTGATTCGATGGCACCATTCTTTTGATTTCCCGCCAGACGGAGAATCTGGTTCTCAATCGAGTTCGAAAGATTCGTTCGTTCGTTCGTTTTCGAATCCATTGACGTCTCTTTTCCCCAATATCGCCGATGACAAGATTCAAGGACACACACACATTGCTCATGGGGGGATGTGCGGATACCGAACAAGAGACGTCAAGGTACTGTACTTGCTGACCTCGGTTCCTGGACTAAACCAACTGCAGCTCGCAGTTGAGTCCAGCAGATGCCAAGAGCGTTGGAATCGATGCATCCCCAATCTCCCATTCTTCAATTTGCCAGCTTCAGTCGAACGAACCACCAGAACCGCGCGATGAAGCTCACCAGCGTTGCTTTCGGTCTCGCAACCTTGTTTGCCGCTGCTGGCGTGTCCGACGCCGCGGCTGTCGATGACAAGGCTTGCACCTGGAAGCTCTTCCCATTGGGGTGCTCTCCCTCGGCTCTGTGCTCGTACCAATTCAAGTTTGGTGACTTGACCCCAAACCAGTCGTGCCGCGTGAAGGCCGGCGTGAACAAAGTGCCACAGCAGCTGCACTTGGCTTACGCTGGCAGTCCTGTCGGCACCGGGATGACGGTGTCCTGGGCGACCTTCGACGACGTCATCGACAGCGCTGTGTGGATCGGACCAACGGCGTCGAGCTTGGTGAAAATGAGCGTTGCCGTTTCCCGTGCATCGTACTACTCGGAGGGAGATTACTCGCTTTTCCAAAACCACGCGACGCTGTCGGGACTCCAGCCAAACACCAAGTACTACTACAAGGTTGGCAGCGCCAGTGATTCGACTTTGCAGAGCGACGTGAGCACGTTCACGACGGCTCGCTCAGCGCAGGACGCAAGCGCCTTCACCGTTGCGATCTACGGGGATGCGGGCGATGGCGACAAGTCGGCGGCCACGATCGACTACGTGAACACATTGGGAGGTCAAGTCGACTTTGTGTACCACATTGGCGACATCTCGTACGCTGACGACGATTTCTTGGTGCCATCGCAAGCACTCGGGTTCTTCTACGAAGAAGTCTGGAACAAGTGGATGAACTCGATGACGCCGATCATGAGTCAGGTGCCGTACATGGTGTCGGTGGGCAACCACGAAGCGGAGTGCCACTCGCCAAACTGCCAGCTGTCGTCGTACAAGAAGGACCGTCTCGGCAACTACACGGCGTACAATGCTCGTTTCAAGATGCCTTCGAAGGAGAGTGGCGGTGTGCTCAGCATGTGGCACTCGTTCGAGCACGGTCCATTGCACGTTACCACCCTGTCGTCCGAGACCGATTACCCAGATGCGCCTAAGAACCAGTACACGCTGACCGGCAAGAACGGGAACTTTGGGAACCAACTGGCGTGGGTTGAGGCCGACCTGAAGAAAGCCGCCGCGAACCGTGCCAATGTGCCATGGATCATCGTCGCGATGCACCGTCCAATCTACCACATCGGCACCATTGACAGCGCTGGCAACCCAACCGAGGAAGCCAAGACGCTCCAAGCTGCATTCGAAGAGCTCTTCATCAAGTACGGTGTGGATGTCGTGCTCGCTGGTCATGAACACTCCTTCGAGCGCCACTTGCCGATCGCACGAGGCGTCGCTGTCACGGCAGGCGTGTCTGCGGACAAGAAGACCTACACAAACCCAAAAGCTCCCGTGTACATTGTCACGGGAGCTGCTGGCAACATTGAGGACCACGGCAAGCGACCCGACAAAACTGCTGCCTGGAACGTCGTGTCGGATTTTGAAAACTTTGGCATTTCGACCCTCAAGGTGACGCGCAGCTCTCTGGAATGGAAATTCGTCGCGAGTGCGAACAGGAAAGAACTCGACAGCTTTGTGATCACCAAGAGCTAGCACACGTGGTGGCAATGGTGTTCGACACCTTGCAGGTGTGTGTTTGTGAGGCTCTAGTTTTTGTTGCCTCAATTCAACTGCAGGAATGCGCATTTTCCGTTGACGAATGCAGATGTGATTAAGGACAGGATCGCTTTCCCGCTCTAACTCCATAGTATCTCCGAAGTTATATTCTGTTTTGTGATCCATAAAATAGAAGAGGCTATAGACAAAGAAGTGTTTTTGTGGGTTCAAGCGAAACGTGGGATGCTGACCCACACAAACGGGATCCGAAATCAGACCTGCACTTGTTGATGCACGCAGCGCATCCTCTTTCGTTCTTTCTTTCTATCTTGGCATGGGTGCTCCTTTTTGGAGATTCAACGCTTGCTCATGGTGAAGGTGCGAGTCCTGGGACACACTTTGCAACGACACCACATTCAACGTTGAATCTCTGCAGCGAGAGTAGTTGCGACCACAACTGCACCATCAAAACGGTTATTCGATCTGACGAGCATGGTTTGCGATCGACTGCATGAAGGGCTCGTTTCTGGAAGGAATGCGATGCATGGAGTGAGGCTGCTACCCAGCGGACAAAATGAAACTCGGATCTCTGACGTTCGCTCCCGTCGAATGCATGGAGAGAGTGAGACAGACGCTCGAGGAAGCCACGAACCTGCTCGCTGCAGAGACTTCTGCTTTCTCTCCCCATCTATACTGATTCATCTACCAGTAGCATCCACCAGCTTACCCCATCGCCGCACATGAGTCCACTCGACAGGCATCTCACTCGTTGGCAGGGTTCGACTGAGGTGGACAGGTTGAAGAGGTTGATCAAAACATCCACCTTTCTTGGATTGTTTGGACGATAGAGCCACAGCGAGTCTGCTGAAGAGAAAGAGATTTTCTTACAAAGGAAAGCGGATAGTGTGGTGGTAAGCAACCAGCATCCTAAGAAAGATATGCAAAAAAGAAGTGGATTTTGCCGAGCTCTGTTATATGGACACCGAACAGAGACACCGAACTGTTCGTGGAGGAATGCATTGGCGAGAGCGTGGCAGTGTGTGCACACACTGCGATGGGTGTGCCGTCGGACTAGGTTGGCTGCATACGGAATCGGATGAGGGGTAAATGTCAACGCCAATCACAGCGCGTGAAAAAAGTCAGGAACCTCCAAATCCAGTCCCTTTATAATTCGTAACAGTCCACACACACACATCCCGCTTGATAGTGAAGTGCACGTCGTGAAACCGCTTTCAGTGCCGTTGCTTACACGCCAGTAATGGAGTGGAAATGAGTATCACTACTCGGCCATGCACCAACAACTGAAGCTGTTGTTTCGCCTTTGAGCTGCACTACGTCGCACCATCCACATTCGTTCCGAGTATCCTACCATGTCCACTGGTGGAGTCATGCACTTAACGAACCCGCAAAATCCTTTCTGGCACCGTTCACGCTTGCGGGCGATTCATTCATTATTCAAGTTTCCTCGATCCAAGTACACACACGCGCACTCTAAGAACAAGCATCGATGAAGCACGGCGAAACTCTCACCAAGCTAGCGCTTGGTCTCACCACGTTGCTCATCGCCGCTCCTCCGAAAAGCGTCCCTTCTTCCTCGAGTTTCGTCGCAGATGCTGCAGTCATGAACGGCAACGTGTGCTCCTGGAGCCTCTCGTTGGGGTGCCACCCGGAAGCGCTTTGCTCGTATCAACTCAAGTTTGGCGACTTCACGCCGAGCCAAGCATGTCGCGCGAGACCCGCAGCGAATAATATGCCGCAGCAACTGCACTTGGCGTACGCTGGTAGTCTCGCTGGCACGGGGATGAGAATCTCCTGGGCGACCTACAACAATGTCCCCGATAGTGCCGTGTGGATTGGACCAACGGAGTCAAGCGTGGAGATAACCGATGCTGTTGTCGCAAGCGCATCCTACTACTCGGACGAAGATTACTCGCTTTTTCAAAACCACGCTACGTTGTCGGACCTGCAACCAAACACCAAGTACCACTACAAGGTCGGAAGCACCAGCGATCCGAGCTTGCAAAGTCCAGTGAACACGTTCACAACTGCGCGGTCGGCTTCCGACACAAGTACGTTTACGGTCGCAGTCTACGGAGATTCAGGCGATGGGGATAACTCGGGCGACACCATTGCGTTTTTGAATACTCTGGGTGCCCAAATCGACTTCATCTACCACATTGGCGACATCTCGTACGCGGATAACGACTTCTTGGTGCCAGCGCAAGCGCTCGGCTTCTTCTACGAAGATGTCTGGAACCAGTGGATGAACTCGATGACGCCGATCATGAGTCAGGTGCCGTACATGGTTGCCGTTGGCAACCACGAAGCGGAATGTCACTCGCCAACCTGCCAACTGTCGTCCTTCAAGAAGGACCGTCTCGGCAACTACACGGCGTACAACGCCCGCTTCCAGATGCCGTCCGAGGAGAGCGAAGGCGTGCTGAACATGTGGTACTCGTTCGACCACGGTCCGTTGCATTTCACTACGATCTCGTCGGAAACGGACTACCCTGGCGCGCCAAAGAACCAGTTCACGCTGACCAACAAGAACGGGAACTTTGGCGACCAACTGACTTGGCTCGAGGCAGACCTTCAGAAGGCTAATGCCAACCGTGCCAGTGTGCCCTGGGTCGTCGTTGGCATGCACCGTCCTGTGTACCATATCGGTGAAGTCGACGCGAACGGTTTCCCGACTGGCGACTCGAAAACTGTCCAAGCTGCGTTTGAAGAGCTCTTCATCAAGTACGGCGTGGATGTGGTTGTTACTGGCCACAAACACGCCTATGAGCGCCAGCTACCAATTGCTCGAGGCGTCGCGGTCACTGCGGGGGTATCCGCCGACAAGAAGACGTATGAAAATCCAAAAGCACCCGTGTACATCATGACTGGCGCAGCTGGGAACATTGAAAACCACGACGAAGAGCCGAGCAACACAGCACCATGGAACGTTGCTTCGGATTATGAGAATTTCGGGATTTCTACGCTCACAGCCACGCACGAGTCGCTCGAATGGAAGTTCATTGCCAGTGCGACTCAGGAAGAGCTCGACAGCTTTACGATGACAAAGAGCTAAGGAGCGAAATTGTCGAGGTGGTGGGATGATGCTTGTCTTCATTAAATGCATCGGATTGAATACATGTGCTTTGTGCAAAATCAGCGTTTAGTCTGCATCGCCACTGAATGAAGCAGACAGAGGCGCTGTCTAAACACGCGACTAAATGAAATAGGGATGTCCCTGACTGTGGAAGCAAACGATTTCGAGCCAACGTGGCCACTTCATCATGCATCCATGCACCGCGCTCACTACAACGAGGCAGCTGGTGCCCACGGAGACACTGAGCGTATGTTAGTACGCAGCAGACAGGACTCGTGATTTGTTGCATGGTTCGACTTTTTTTCGAAGAAGACAGAATATACCTGATGCCAAATCCAGGTATCATCACGCTGCTGCTGGTTATGACCGCGAGGTTCGCTGG
The DNA here is from genome assembly GCA_023334155.1 of Globisporangium heterothallicum. Lineage (NCBI taxonomy): Eukaryota > Oomycota > Peronosporomycetes > Pythiales > Pythiaceae > Globisporangium > Globisporangium heterothallicum. The sequence goes on from JAASGH010000384.1 coordinate 12,192, forward strand.
AGTGGACGTTGTTTTGCTAGCGCGACCAAGCACGGACTCGAAGAAGAAGAAGAAAACTATCAAGGGATCCTCAACTTGTAACCAGATCTGAGAACACATCAGGATGAGAGGTGGGTGAGATGTCGCTTGAGCTGCTTCACGTCGTCTGGATTGGTCACATCTTGAAGGATACGCATTTCCCGCTCGGTTTCCACAATCAGCTCACGCGATTTACTCAGCGACAGCCAAAGACGACCAGTTTCTGCGGTAGAGAGTGCCTCGCGAGTCGAGGAGTTTGCAATATATGGAACGAAGATGGACGTGCATGAGGCTGCTAACTTTGGTGCGGGAAGATGGCTGCATTGCAGAAGAAAACAAGGAGAAAGACCAGAGCGCACACACCACTGGAATCTCCGCAATGGGTAAAATTCGCATAGCCCAGATTCTCTTGCTATAGAGCGCAGGAGGCGTCACTCTCCGTGCCTGTAGTTTCGCGCTCTCAAAGCGGTATCTGCGCTCTCGATCCTCTCTCCCCATGCAGATTCAAGTTGGAGAATGGATGCGTGTGCCCTCCCTTCGAGGCAGCAGCGCTGTTGCACATTCTGCTGGCTTCTCATTCTTCAATCGGACACGCAGAAGCAAAGACCACAAACGCCACTCCCCAAGTCGAAGAAAACAACAACAGCCACTCACGATGAAGGACGTCACTAGGGTAACCCTGGTACGAGTCGTGATCGTCGGACTGAGTCTCATGTTCTCATTGGCGACTGCTGCCACGGCGGTCGATGACCGCGCATGCGTCTACAAATTGAGCTCCTTTGGGTGTTTCCCAAAGGCGCTGTGCTCTTACCAGTTCAAGTTGGGCGACTTGACCCCAAGCCAGTCGTGCCGCGTCAAGAAAGGCGTCAACAAACTCCCCCAGCAATTGCATCTGGCGTACGCGGGGTCTCCTGTCGGTACGGGGATGACGATCTCGTGGGCGAGTTTCACTGCCGTCGCGGACTCCACGGTCTGGATCGGCACCTCGCAGTTTACGCTCGAGAAGACGAATACTGCGATCGCGAGTGCGTCGTACTACTCGGAAGGGGACTACTCCCTCGTTCAGCACCACGCCACCGTGACGGGTCTCAAGCCAAACACGAAATACTACTACAAAGTCGGCAGCGCCAGTGACCCCGCGTTCCAGACCGAAGTCAGCGCGTTCACAACGGCGCGTCCCCCAAGCGATGCAGGTTCGTTTACAGTGGCCGTGTATGGCGATGCGGGCGACGGGAAATACGCCGATCCCACGATTGAGTTCGTGAACTCTTTGGCGGCGCAGATTGACTTTGTGTACCATGTCGGCGACATCGCGTACGCCGACAATGACTACCTCGTGCCGTCGCAATCGCTCGGCTTCTTCTACGAAGAAGTCTGGAACAAGTGGATGAACTCGCTCACGCCGATCATGAGTCAGGTGCCGTACATGGTGGTCGTGGGCAACCACGAAGCCGAGTGCCATTCCCCAAACTGCCAGATCTCGAAGACGAAAAAAGACCGGTTGGGCAACTACACGGCGTACAACGCCCGCTTCAAGATGCCGTCCAAGGAGAGTGGCGGCGTGCTCAACATGTGGCACTCGTTTGATCACGGTCCCGTGCACTTCACGTCGATTTCGGTGGAGACGGACTACCCAGGTGCACCAACAAATGAATACACGTTGACCAACAAGAACGGCAATTTCGGGAACCAGTTGGCGTGGGTCGAAGCCGACCTGAAGAAAGCTGCGGCGAACCGCGCGAACGTTCCCTGGATCATCGTCGGCATGCACCGTCCGATGTACTCGCTCAATTTCGTCGACGGAGCGGGGAACCCAACAGCGACGTCTCAGATCATCCAGGCGTCTTTCGAGGAACTGTTCATCAAGTACGGTGTGGACGTCGTCGTTGCAGGGCACCAGCACTCCTACGAGCGCCAGTTGCCCGTCGCACGCGGCATCGCGATCACGGATGGCATCTCTGCTGACAAAAACACGTACTCGAACCCGAAAGCTCCCGTGTACATTGTCACAGGCGCCGCGGGCAACATCGAAGACCATACCACGAAACCCACGAGCACTGCGTCCTGGAATGTGGCCTCGGACTTTGAAAACTGGGGGATCTCGACGGTGAAAGTGTCTCGAAATGCCCTCGAGTGGAAATTCATTGCCAGTGAGTCACAGAAAGTCCTCGATAACTTCCTCATGATCAAGAATTGAAACAAACCATTTTTGGACACAGTAGTGCGGTTGTTGCGAGTATGGATGGAGAGTAGCATAGGTTTCCTGTTGTTGTATTTTGTGTCTGCTGATAAACTCAACCGAGTCGCAGACTTGCATGGGTTCCGATCAAAGATGCAACTTGTTTGTTTCCGTATAATGAATGCATGGTACGCGACAACCAGGACTCCTGGGTTTATAAAAGTACGCACTGTCACGAG
>JAASGH010000385.1:0-14622 GCA_023334155.1 Globisporangium heterothallicum
CCAAGCATGTCGCGCGATGTGCAATACTTTTGGCGTGATGACAGCACGCGCAATCTCGGCACGTTAAATGACCGAATGGGTCTTGGCGACCGCAAGAGAGAGTCTCGCCGCGAGAGCTTGTTCGCATGTCTTCCAATTGGCGTCAGAGGAATCGGACGTCCCAACCCGGATGCCCAGATACCTGCAACTATCTCCACTGCGGAGAATAGGAATGCCGTGAGTAGCTTCGCTTTGAGTTTCATCAGTCGTTCCCAGTGGGATACACACAGATTTGCTCAGATTGACTCGGAGACCCGAGACATCACCGAATCGTTGTAGCACTTCGACGACTTTAGGGATTGCAGCACTGTCGTTCAGATAGATCGCGGTGTCGTCGGCAAACCCGCTTACCCTCAAATCCGCGCGTATTCCTCCACATTCCAACTCGACCCCTGGGAAGTCTGGCATCGCTTCAACGATTCGATACAGGACGTCCAACGCAATGATGAAGAGCAACGGAGCCAACGGACATCCCTGTCGAATCCCACACGTGACACGTATCGATTTCGATAGGAAACCATTCACGTGACCATATTTTCATGTCATATTGGGTACAGTCATTTCGCACTGAGCCACGCCACGACGTCAGGTTTCTTGCACCGCCTCGCAATGGCGAGGAGCTCATTTGTGTAGAACTCGTCCGGATGGGTTTGCTTCATGTACTGCAGCACGGGGATGCGTCCATACTCCGCCGCGCGCATTGCGACTGTTCTCTTGCATCCATCATTCTGATGATCGTCCAAGAATCTCAAAATGGATACATGACCCCCACGAGCAGCTAGCTGCATCGTATTTCTAGAAGCACTGCTGACCTCTCGCTGATGGACATACAGCCATTTCACCATCTCCAGGTGGCCATTCATCGCCGCATTCTCGATCGCTTTCTCGGAGCAACCTAGTGCAGCGCCATCGATTGAGTGCAACCATTCGACGATCTCCAAATGTCCTTTCTCGGCGGCTTTGTCCATCACGGCTTTGGAGACTCGCACGTGGGGAAGGTAGTGGTGCAGCCACTGGAGGATCGCGAGGTCTCCTTTCTTGGCGGCAGTTTGCATTGCGATGCCAAGTTTCTCTGGGCAGATCTCTTGGTTCTTTGCTGCGAGTCGATGCAAAAGATGAAGGAACCCTTCTTGGACAGCGAGGAGAATGGACCAGTGCACGGAATAGTCCAGATAGTCCTCGATGCGCGCTGCGACGTCCCACAGCGGAGGAAACGCGTGCTGCTTCTCGCGCAGCACCACGGCCACGCAGGTCATCGCATTCTGTTGCACCATGTTGATCGTACTCGCTTCCGTCTTTCGGAGAACTCGAGTGTGTGTGAGAGAGTGATTGTCTTCGTTCCTGATTGAGACCTCTGACAACTCTCAAAAAGGTCGCTCTGTCCTAGATTAATGCCCTACAATAAAAAGTGACTCGACTATTCCAGGACACAGTTGAAACTGGAGAATTGACAATAGATTGAAAATGTCCGACTCGTCCAGATGAAATCGTAGGCGAATGGGAATGTAAAAATGCTGACTGATCTTAAATATCCGCTGGCGGCGTTAAATATGTAGCTTCTCGCTCTCCCAACTCGTTCGACGTCCTCTAGCAAGTGGAGAGGCTACAAGAGCATCACGGCTTTTCTCGAGGCGCTTTGGCGGTTGTCCATTGCTGCTTGCGTGGGACTTCTGTCGCTGGTGGGACACCCTTCGGAGCGGTGTTCGTTCAGCCACTGCACAATGCGCAGGTGGCCGTTGAAGACGGCAAAATTCATCGCGACGCTCGAACAGCCCTCCTTGCGATTGGCATCCAGCCACTGTAGCACTCTCAGATGACCGCCAGCTGCGGCAGTGTCCATCGCAGCAGTCGTGCAGCCTTCGCTGCGGTTCCTGTGCAGCCACTTGACGATATCGAGGTGGCCGCATGCAGCCGCGCTGTCCATGGCGTGCGCGGTGCAGCCCTCACTGCGGTTCCTGTGCAGCCACTTGACGACCGCGAGGTGGCCAGCAAAAGCCGCCGAGTCCATGACGCTAGCCGAGACTCTGTACTGCGGACGGTACGCGGTCAGCCACTTGATGACGCGCAAATCGCCCTTGTCTGCGGCGACGCGCATCGCCCAGTCCATCTGGCGCTCCGCAATCGGGGCGTCTCGAGCGCCAAGTCTCTCGAGCAAGTGCATGTGACCCACGCACGCAGCTTTCGCGACATCCCATCCGACGGAATAGTCGACGAAGCGCTCGATGAGCTCTGGGACCAATCCGCTGGCGATCGCGCCAGTCATCTCGCGGACCACGACGTCGACGCTGGTCAGCATACTCGCATTCGTCGTATTTGTATTCATCATCGTCTCGGTGGTGTTCACAATGGGAGTTCGCTTGGGATCTTTCTTGAGCTTCTTCTGGAAATGCTGTTGTTGTTGTTGTTGCTGGTGGTGGCAAAACTGGAAATGAGAAGACGAAGATGGGACGCTTGCATTTCGCAATACGTCTCAACGCAAAGTCATGCCACAAGTGGCTAGTCGTATCGCATTAGCAACTCAGCATGGACGAACGAGCGGCTCGAGCGAGACGTTTTGTTCGGCAGGGTCGAGTGCGTCAGTGTGACCTTTCGAGCCAAAAGTCCGCCCTCCCGTAGCGCATGCTTGACGAGCCCTAGCCCGCATCGCATGGAGTTAGATGGCTAGTTTGTATGCGAAGCTGGAAAAGGAGTAGGGGACGGAATTTGTTGGTGGGTTCTATGCAGAATGGGAGGGAACGCTCCAGCAAAAGTGCTGTTTTCTTCAGAAAGAGAAAAAAGCAGCTATTTTTCAGACTTTCTTCTTTCTTCAGAAAGAATGCTTTTCGCCTTACCGCATGGGAGCTTTCTTTCCGACCTTTTCGAACTTTTCCAAAACACACACAATCGCATGCGCTTGTTGAAGTTGGTGCGATGGTTTCGTTGCTCCTACCTTTTCCGAACGCTCGCATGACGTCACTCGGAAGCAACTTTCCTTGTCAAACATTCTCTGGTAGAAAAAACCTGAAAATGCGACTGCCATGCGAGCTTTCACAGCGACTTTCTTTTGCATTTATTGCTGTTGCTATTGTTGTTGTTGCGTTTATCTCGTTAAAAAAACATGAGGTTGTGTGCTTTGCGTTGCGATTCGCAAACTGGATACGTGGAGCTGTGCGTTTACGAAATGGGTTCATCATTCACTCGCAGTTTGCTGCAATTCGTGTCTGGTTTTCTCGGTGCTTCTGGATTCACTTTATTATGATACGTTTGAGTGCATTACTGTACGGGTTTCTATCGCGTCCATGCCGACACATGCGCGTCTGCTACGCCAATGCAAGCGAGAACGAGCCTCTGCGCGAGTTGCTCCGCTGGTCGTACGCATGGATGGACGACACGCGACTTCTCCTCCAGCTCGGTCGGGATCCGTCCATTTCATCGTCGTCGTCGTCATCTTCGTTGTTTCCTTCCAAGAGGTACGCTTCCAGCCACCTCACGACGTCCAAATGGCCATTGAACAATGCGAAATTCACAGCCACGGACGAGCAGCCTTCTCTTCGATTGGCAGCAAACCACCGCAAGACCTTCAGATGACCGCCTGCAGCAGCGCTGTCCATCGCCGCAGTCGTGCATCCTTCGTCGCGATTGCTGTGCAGCCACTGGACGATCTCCAAATGGCCACAGGCAGCCGCACTGTCCATCGCATGCGTCGAGCAGCCTTCGCTGCGATTCGCGTGGAGCCACTGGATCATCTCCAGATGACCACTAAACGCCGCGGAATCCATCACGCGCGTCGACACTTTCATCTGCGGACGATACGCGCTCAGCCACTGCACGGTACGCAAATCGCCCTTGTCCGCCGCCATTCGCATCGCCCAGTCCATCTGTCGCTCGTAAATCGGAAGCTGCTGCGCACCCAAATGGTCGAGCAAGTGAGGGTATCCTTTGCACGCTGCCTGCGCGATCGTCCATTTCGACGAGTGGTCCAGGTACGCTCCGATCATCGCCGAGATGTGGAAACACGACGCCAAGTTGTCGTGTTCACGCAGCACGACTTCCACACACGTCAGTGCTGATGTCTCCATGTCGGGGGTCTTTTGTAAATCTGTGTAGTAGTAGCTGCTGCTGGTGCTGTTCTGGGTAGCGAGTCTGTTTCTCGGTCCTGCGAAATTGGGAAATGAGAACGACAGCATAATGGCGACGCACTGTCTTCCTCCATCCTGTCGTACGTCGCTCTACGGTAGATCCTCATGGAAGGAAAAGGGGTCGGCGCTGACGCGTACACGTGCCTGTTGAAGATAGATGTTTCTGATCCTGTCGAAGAGAGAGTCAGCACTTGACACGGGAGCTGCTGCGACTGCGAGACGACACCACGAAAATGAAAGAACGAAATCGTATTCGTCCGACCGAATGCGTGCATGCGCCAAAACTGCCGCGTAGCTCCTTCTCCTCCTCATCGAGAAGCAAAGCGCGCGAGGTCGAGTGAGAGATCCCATCCCATCGGGTACCATTTGGTGCGAGCAAGCACATCCGACGACGCCATGATCTCCGAGCGCATACGGTAGGTAAGTGCAGGAGCACGAAGGGGCAATCGTCCGTCAGCAAGCGCATCCAGACGCAGAGTTCCACAGCCGCAGATGACAGCAGTGCGACGCTGAACGTCCTGTCGTGGAGCTTGCATGTCGGTAGTGACCCATGAGCAGAAGCAAGCAAGGAAGGCATCATCATCATCATCATCAGTAAGAAGTGGGATCTTGCAGCATCAGAAAATGCGCCATTTCTGGTTGTCGAAACGGTATCAGAAAATGAATGTCGCAGCAAAGAAGCACCCATAAGCACCCAGTGACCCATTCGTGGGTGGAAACGGAACCCAAAAACACGACACTCAAACTGCGAGTGTGGGAACAACAACAGCAAAGAAAACGACAATCGCAATCTGATGCAAAGACGAGTTGGTGCATGTGACACCCCTTCCGGTTTATTCGGCGGTTGTGCTGCAAAGAAGCACAACTGCAGTGCTGCAACTAGCACTCGCGAGGACGGACGACATCTTTGCAAGTGGATCAAGAACGAAACGTCGAGCTCTCCCCTCTCTCCAGCAGCATCCAAAAAGCAATTTGCATCCCAGTGCACAAGCAACGACGTCAGCCACCGAGAAGACACACACTCCAGTCCAGAGCGCTTCAAGATGCCGCAAAGCCGCGAGCTCGCCAACAAGAAGAACGACCACAAGGATCGGCAATCCCGCGGTCGAGCCAACTCGACGCCAACCGACACGAAGAAAGGTTTGTCGTTGCGATCGATCGGCGCTTGAAGAGAGTGGATGGATGCATAATTGGAGCTGGTGCGTTTTGTGTTGTAGGCGGCGCTGGAGCCCACAACTGGGGGATCACGACGGAGGAAGAGTCGACGTTGACCGCACTAGATAGACAGGACCCAAACTACGACAGCTCGGATGAAGCCACCGAAGAGGGCAGCAGCTAAGCATCGACGGGATGCGCCTTCACTTCCGCCACTGTTCGTCAAGGAGAACAAGGGAAGTTGCAGTTTACGACACTGTGCAGTGCGTCGACGAAGATGACGATGACGATGACGATGATGATGTGTCTGCTGTATGTGTGACGTAAAGAGTAGTGTTGACCGCACAACCGTGATCGATGAGCGGAGTATTGAACGCCCCATTAAAGCAAGTAAAATACAAGTCGGCCATTTTGTGAGAAGCATGTTTAGCGTCACAGGCGTTGCTGGAAATCGACTTGCTGTTGAGCATTTTCGCAAAAGACCCAAAAGTCGATGATTGATTGATGTTGAAGCAGGTGGAGATGCGCTCGTCCGCGACTGAGCCAATCGATGAGCTAGGTTGGTAAACCTCCACCCAATCGTCGTGCGTGGACAGCACCATTTCCTCCAATCATGCGTCGTGCAATGCATGTGTTTGTGCGAGGTTTGGTCGTCCCTGTTTCCTGGAGGGTATCCGTTTCTAGGGTTTATCAGTGTCCACGAGACAGACTCGCAGGTCGCGCGAATGTAGCTGCAAGAGCGCATCCAGCCAAATGAACCTCATGGAAACGAAACAAATGGCGGACACAACCACATCAGCAGAACCAGCAGCGCAAGAAACGAAAATGGCGGACGTACAGGTTGACATCGTAGTGGACGCTGCGAGAACCACTGCCACTACTACAACTGCGGACGCTCCTGCTGCTACGAACGGCGATGCGCAGGCGGTGACCGTGATCCCCAACTCGATGTGGAAGTCCCAGGAGCTGATCGAGGAAGGCGCGCTCGTGATCCTCTTCGAGAACTACAACTCGCTCACGTACTGCTACGTGAAGGCGAACGAGATTTTCCAGAATCGCCACGGCGCGTTCCACCACAACGACATGATCGGCAAACCATTCGGCTCGAAGATCATCTCCCGCAAGAAGGACTCGAAGCAGTACATGATCCTGCTGGCGCCAACTCCCGAGCTGTGGAGTCGCGCGCTGCGCCATCGCACGCAGATCGTGTTCACACTGGATGCGAGTGCGATCATGTTCAGTGCCGCGCTGCGGTCTGGTTGCCGTGTCGTGGAGTCTGGGACGGGGAGTGGCGCGCTGACCACGTCGTTTGCGCGCACGGTGGCGCCGCTCGGACACGTGTTCACGTTCGAGTTCAACCCGACGCGTGCGGAGATCGCGCGGGAAGAGTTCGAGCGGAATGGACTGAAGGACGTGATCACAGTGGACTGTCGCGATGCTTGTGAGCAAGGGTTCCCAGAGGAGCTGGCAGGAACGATCGATCTTGTGTTTTTGGACCTGCCAATGCCGTGGAAGGCGATTGGGCACGCCACGAAGATGCTCAAGCAAGGCGGCAACTTCGCGTCCTACTCGCCGTGCATTGAGCAAGTACAGAAGACGTGCGACGCCCTCCGCGAAGCTGGCTTTGAAAGTAAGTACTGTGATCTCATAGCGCACCTACAGACCTTGACAGTAACGATTTTCTTTTCTCTCTCTCTCTCGCTTTCCTCCGCCGCAGTGATTCGAACGGTGGAAACGCGCCTCGTTCCGTACAGCGCTCGGAACATCGATCTGCCAACACCTGACTTTGGATTTGAGAAAGCGGCAGCATCAGACGACCAACCGTCGGAAGAAAGTGAGGCTCCACGCAGCGACACGGCAGCAACCACAGAGGAACCGACGAAGGTGACGGGACAGAAGCGCAAGCTCAATGACAAACACGTCGGGGAGCACCTTGTGGCGAAAAAGTACGACGAAATCAGAGGCCACACGGCATTTTTAACCTTTGCGTCCAAGTTTTTCGCCTAAATGGCAAAACACACACACACTGGCACCTTGGTGTTGACGAGTGCATAGAACTGTAGAGAATGGGTTTTGCTTCACTCGCAACGTCAAACGCCAACGTGGAAATATATAGATGGTTCAAATCGAATTGGCTGCTGTCGACGCGCATACTCGTCCTGTAACGCTGCTCAGCGTTGACTTTGTGGCTCAGCGGTTGAAAAAGCCCAGCAGGTCTTTCACAATGATATTCCACACGACAGCGAGGAAAACCTCGGCCACCAGGAGCCAGATGATGATCCACTCCAGCTTTGTGCCGTGCTGCCGCGTCAGTTCCTGGTTCAAAACTTCCACGCTGTCCACACATTCCGACATCAGATGCGAGAACAATCAGCAAGAGCAACAGACACCAACACTTACAGTTCGCGCAGGATGTCGAGTCGTTTGTTCAAGATTTTGACCCGATTGTTCACGTCGAGGTACTTGACCATGCGCTTGTACAGGGGTTCGTATTTGTCATCTTCCCAGAAGAAGTCGGGCTCATCCAGGATGTCCGAGTGCAAGTTCACATCCGCTAACTCGATGAACAGCTGCCCAATCAGTTTCGAGATGTCTGTCTTCGTGTACTGAATAGACCCAGTGGTAGCCAAATTGGATGGAATGTGCTTGGTGTTCCGAATGCGATCTTCCACGCGCTCCTCAAACACGTCGAGCTTCGCAGACTGCGACATGGCGAACGAAATCGCGAGCTTCTCTGCCACTGCGTCCGAGCTGAGCGAAATCTCGTCGTTCGCCACGTGACTTGCATCGCCATACAAGAACAGCATGTCTTCGGCTTCGATTTGCGCGACCGGTCCAGTGGAGAACGGTGTGAGCGCTTGCAAGTGCTGCGCTTCTTCTTCTCGGGTGAGACCCCAAAATACGCAGCACCCGGTGCTACAAGAGCAAAACGCAGTCGTAGAGTGTTAGCATGATGGTTTGGGTCAACGTACACCAATACCAATACCACAGAAGGATACGTACGCAAAGTAGAACGCGTCTTTTTGCTGCAAGTGATGGACGTCTTGAGGCGACGATTCGTCTCGAGGTGGACGGAATGTCGAGTGCACAACCCCCATGTACATTTTGTTCTTCCATCCGGGACGGTGAAAGTGCGCGCCGCTTTCCGCCGATCTCTCTTTCACCATTCTGTCCAGCCACTTCAGGAGCTTGAACAACGCGATCTGGTCGCACGTGCAATACGCTGCGATGCGTGCCTTCGGGATGTACGTCGGCGGCTCTCGCACTATTCGATTCATCCCAATGGCTTCGTAGTAGTCGTCGTCGCGTAAGGCGGATGGTCGGTGGCGACTCCTTCGTCCATTGATTCGCGGCAAGGTGTCTTGACCGGATGTCCCTTTCGCTGAAGAGATCTGTGCACGAGAGGAACGACCGTGAATTAGCCTCAAACGATTGGGTTCATGCAGTACGTGCTCTCACCGATGCCAGTTTGGAGCGCAAGCCCGACCATCGTGGTTTCCGCTTTGCCAGTCCCAGAGGAAGCACCGCTGCGCTGTCGCTGCCGTACTGCTGGAGCGCTGGTTTCTCGCTGTGGAACTTCTTGTTCGCTCGTTTTGCATTCGCATTGTCGTCGAAGTCGCTGTGCGGATCATCGTCGTTGTCGTCGTCGTCGTCGCGGTAGTCCCCATACTCGTCTGTGTCCGCGCTGTAGTCGTTGTCTTGGTCAGTGCCGTCGTCTCCATCCGTTCGTCCATCGTCCTCTGCTTGCGGAACGGGTCGGATCAGCTGCGAGCGGGACTTTTTCCGGTGGCGGATCGTTTGACTCTCGCCCAAGAAGCTCTTCTGCGGCTCTCCTGGGACTGCGTGCGCTTTTCTGTGGAAGGCGCTCGCGTTAGCGAGTGGCATCTGCTCCCCCTTTCTGGGAAGCAGCGGAGAGCTCTCGTTCTGCTGCTGCGTGTCCGCCATGAGAGCGACCTCGTGGGAGCTGCTGGTTTGTTTCCGCTTGTGTGTGAGCGAGTTTGGAATCTTTTGATGTGGACATCCGCCAACAGTCACAATCCGAGAAACCACCACCCATCACCCAACCTCCCCACTCGGGGCAAACGCATCATCGCCGACGAGATGAGACCACCATTTAGCCCGATTCGTGGGCTAACAGCATCATGTTTCTCCCGCCTCGAGAAAATCAGAAGCATATATGGGTTCTCCGTCCCGACTGGTCCGACCTCCAAACCCGACCCGGATCACACCGACCCGATGATGACGATCGATGATGACCCGTGCAGATCTCGGCTTTCCTCTCTGCGACTAACGACGAGCGGCGAGCAGAAGGCGAAGGTGCGAGCGACGCGCATGGCCGAAAGTGCAGACACCTCTCTGGTGGAGGCTGCACGTGTTGATATCGAGTCCGTCCCTAACGCTTCTTTTGCGGTTGCAACTGCTGTTGTGTGCGTATTTGCTTACAGTGTCGCAGTCGATGATCCTTCCCCAGCATCGGGAACCGATGAAAGCAGTCTCGCAAAACGCAACCAGCACCGCAGCAGGAGCAGGAGGAGTAACAACTGCTGCAGCGGAGATGCTGAGTGCTGCGGTCGCAAACATGACGACGCCAGGTGGAGCGGGTGAGGGTGTTGTCGCCGGCGTGGATATCCTGAGCGCATGGGACCGCGCGCTGCTGATCGCGACGATCGTGCTGTTTGTGTCGCTGAGCGTGGTCTCTGGCCGCGTCCTCTGGAAGCAGTACGCTGCCACCCACGGGCTGCTCCGATCGCGCGCCAACAGCGCAAGCAGCGCCGTCCTGGGGGGCGGCAACGGCAGCAATGCGCTGAACAAGGGACTGTACTCGACGCCGCGCAACGGCGGACACAGCTCGTTCAGCGGACTCCCGCCGCAAGTGCCGACCGGCGGCAGTGGCGCCAGTGCGGTCGTGACCTCGAGCACCGGGTTGCTCGAAGACGAGTCGTCGGCGTCCGCATCCACGGGCTCCGAGATGCGCCAGCGGTTCTTCCTGCTGCTGTTCGTGGCGTCCATCCTCCGCGTGTTCTCGCTGGTCACGGAGGTGACGACGCTGTCCGTGGTGACCGTGACGACGCCGGCGTCGTTCTACAACCGGCTGCTGACCATGTTCCTCTGGCTGCCGTCGCTGCTGTTCGTGACCATGTACGGTCTCGTGCTGCTCTTCTTGGCGCAGCTCTGCTACGCGTGCTGGGGGAAGGCGTACCCGTGGCCGCGCCGCATCTTCTTTGCGTTCAATGTCGCGCTCTACGTGGCGTTCTTCGCGCTCTTTGCCGCCATTCGCTCGACCGACGGGTTCCGCAAAGCGTGCGACCTGATGCTCGGCAGCGTGTACTTCCTGGGTCTGTTTGGCATCCTCTACTACAGCATCCGGCTGATCTATTTCTTCCGCAGTCAGAGTCCGGACGAAGACTTCTTCTTTGACCTGCCGTCCACGGCAAACCAGAGCTTGTCGCCGCGCCAAGTGGTTCTTCGAAGGGTGCGCGTTCGTGCTGCTGGTCTTCCCTCTTGACTGTACTCATGTCGTTCCTCTTTGCTTGTTGTTGTTCCGACAGATCACGGCAGTGTGCATCCTGCTGTGCGTGCTCTTTGCCGTGAAAGCGGTCTATTTAATTGGTATGGGGATCGGCTATATGGACTCGGAAGAGGCGAGCTACCGCTCTCGCGTGGGCGTCCATCACATCGCGTTCGAGTTTGCGATGCATTTCTCCACCGAGTTCGTTCCAGGCGCGTTGCTGATCTTCTTCACCCGCCAGTCAAGCAAGCCGGATCTCGTGCGATCAACCTCAGCCAATTCGGCGTCCGCTTCGGGTCAACCCACCAATACCACCACCACCAACAACAATAGCAACAGTTATTTGAAACCCATGACTCCGAGCTACTCCTTCCGAGTGAGGAACACCAGTCAGAACAACAGCGCGCAGAGTCTCTCGAGCAATCCGTATCCAGAAGACGCTGCTCCAATGCTTTCAGGGTATCAGTACCAGGTACGCAGCTCTGCACCACCTTCTCCGAACCTTCTTCTTTCGCTAACCGTGAGCAACTGAATCGTATGCGCAGGCAACTCAACGGGCATACGGGACAGCAAACGTGTCGTCTTCGTCGAATTTACGCGGCAGCAACAACACTGGCGCTTATCTGTTAGAGCCGCTCGCTAGTGGTGGGTTTCCTACCTCCTCCTCCGGCATCAACCAAGGTAACAGCAATGGTTCATCCAATGCCAACTACTAGCTCAAAACTACATCCAGGAGGAAAAGTTGAAAGAAAATGGTAATGTTCAAGGCGCTCAAGGAATACACAGGGTTGCTATTGGTCCATAGGACTGTTTCATGTCGAGCGTGGCTGCTACGAGATTGTGAGCAGCAGCCATGCAGCCCAGTCCAGTGCTTGACGTGTCGCGTGCGTGCGTGCCTTGCTAGTCGGCCTCCCATGCTTTGGCCTGAAGCATTCGAGCCCGTTTCTCGTACTTGAGCGGCAGGAAATTGGTAAACCCCGCTCGAGTCGTGATGCGAGCCTCTCGCGGCAGAATCCCACACTCCAAGTAGCAGTACGGCAGGATGTAGCGCTGCGAGTGGTGCGTGTGCTCCATTTCCATGTGCATTCGCACAAGACTTTTGGCTCGAATGGGACAGTCGGCTTCTTCTTCCATCGGCAGTCGCTTGTATTTGCCAGGTTGCTGGACGAGTTGCTCCGGAGAGAGCAAATTCTCAGCCTTCAGTGGTGGCTGGAAACGGCTCAAAATGAAGCCTTTGACAGCAAGATACACCGCCAGCCACAAAATGCTCGCTCCAATAATGTGGAGCAGCGGACCGTAGAGAATAGCGATGATCTCCATGGGGGTGGAGAAAAGGATCTCAACCGATGGTTGGTACGTGTTCCCGTGCGCTACAAAGCCGCCCACAAACGCCGACACATCGTTGACGCGCTGGTTTTCGATTGCCCACTTGCGCTCGCACATCAAGAAGATATCGAGCATCTTCCACGCTGCCATGATGCCTCCCACGACGATGATCTCAAGTGGTGTGAGGAAGGTGCGACTCGAGACGTAATATGCCCATTCTTCGTTGATCGCCACGACGCAATCCCAGATGAAATTGCAAGCCACCACTAAGAGGACCCAGACACGGAGACTGCTCAAGAACGCCTGGATCTTGGTAGTCGTCGACAGTCCCCAGACCCACACAACCGAGTTTGGAACGATGATCATCCACGACAGCAGCTGACTCACCACCGTGGCCACGATGAAGAGCCAGCTCCGATGCACCGTGCAAGGCAGCATGCTTTCCAGCTCTTTCAGGTCGAGGTGCTCAACTGGCACCCAGGACGGTTGAATCAGTGTCAAGGTGAAGTTGGATCTCGGCGATAGCTTCACCGATGGCTGGAAGATCTGCGTTTCCGCTGGTCTGCGCCTCAGCTCTGCCTGAGCAAATCGTCTGCGAGCAGTGCGCGGGATAACCTTGAGTATCTCGCGATGCGGTCGTCGGTGTCGTCGAACAAGTTCGTTTGAGCGAGGGATGAGAACCTTGTCAACCAGCTCCCATGAAGTGCGGACGTTGACCATGAGCAGCAATACATCCAGCGCTATCATCACTGAATACAACGGACCAAAGCAGGTGAAGTTCGGGGTTGTATGTCCTGCTGCGCGGATGGTCCCGTCCTCGTTCCTTTCTACGTAGTATACATTCCGATTGTTTTGTCGAATCCCGAAGCGTAGCCCAAACCAATGGAAGACATCCGCTGTTAGCCACACGCGGTCTCGATGCAGCTGGTGGAAGCTCGGATTCGAGAGACCGATGAACTCGCTTCGCATGAGGTTTGGGCTGGCACATCCGTGTATGTTGGCTACGTAGGTTCCTAGGGATCCGTCTGTCCATTCGAAGCCTTCAACGCACACCATTTTATGGAACGGATAGCTTTTGCTCACCATGTCGAGAAACGTCAGCAGCTCCTTCTCTGCGGTACTCCCAGGCGCGGCAAGCGAAGAGATGTCGACCGCCGTGTCCCGAAACATGTACCGATGCAGGAACTTCGTGACTATTGGCGCGCGACAGATAAACGGCTGCTGGGACTGGTAAAGCAGTTTGCACACCGTCCAGACGATGGAGTCCAGTCGCACTGCACTCGACACGATCATCCTGTCCAGAGTTCGACGGTCGCCACCTTGGCCGATGGTGCAGTTGGATCCAGATGCAATGGCGAAGAACCCCGCGCCATTGTCAAATGCAGTGAGGTTTTCACAGCTGGAGAGGAAGTGTGGCCACGACGAGGCATGCGCATCGACATCGATACGTCCCGGTATGTTGAAGCTCGGGTCTTTCGGCGCAAGAACCGAGTCTCGCATGACACCAGTTACTGTTGTGCGGAAGGAAAACGACTCGGCAGGTCCAACCCATATGAGCTTGTAGAACAGGTCCTGCATGTCCAGCAGCAGCAGCGCGACGATTGCGGCAGCATTGCAGATGAAAGGGAGACGCAGTTTCCAGCTTTTCACGGACTTTTTTGGCGTGGCGATCGCTGTGGCTGAGGCTAGCAGCGGAATTGATGTCCGCACAGCGGATCGTCGCGATCTGGATCTGGTTCCGAAGCTGGTGTGCGGGCTCGCGACAGAGCCGACAATCGATGGTGCTGCGGTTGTGCTTTGCGGCGTTTGTCCACCCTTGATGTTCATCAAGCATGCGGATGCCATCCTGTGTTTGTGAGCTCCGTCACGGACCACTATCACGGGCGGTGGTGCTTCCAAACGCGATTCGCGTCGCAGGATCCCGACCGGATCGGAGGCAAACAAAGCGTCGGTCACTTTCGCCGACTTGGTCTTGTCGAAATGTCCCCACGAAAACGGAGAGTCGCGTACCCGACAGCGTAACGGAGCGTAGCCAAGATAACCCTGCTGCAAAAACCTGGTGACTTGGTATTTGTAGGAGCGAGATGTGACTTGGAGTTTGTAAAGGAGCATTTAAATAGGAAACCCGAGCCAAGAAAGTCACGCCAAAGTGCAGCACCGTTTGGTGCACCCATTTATATGCGCTTCAGTCATGGTTATACAATTGTTTAGGGTTCATCAGAAAATGACAGAACCCAACCTCTAGAGTGTTTGTGCGACGACCATCACTGACACAAAACAAACGCTCTTGAAAACGAGTTTGGGGAAACACTTGCTCTCATTCTCCCATTGCTGTCGATGACTGTCTGGAAGTCAACTACCTTTTCGAAAAAGGATCGCTGGAGCATATGCAACCAGTGTTGCTGGTTCAGTTTTGGAGGCTTCGGGATTTCTCGACCATGGCGAGTGCTGATATCCGAGCGAGATTGGACACGG